>MKEJ01055805.1:0-10576 GCA_001753735.1 Embelia ribes
ACGAAATTATTTTATTTTTCGGAATATTATTTATTAACATTTTAAACTCATGAAATGTTAATAAATAGGGATATTTTAAATTAAGAAAGAAAATATCCTATTTGGATAGAAAAGTATTGAAAACTATATTTTCAAGAAAAAATATATTTTCTGAAATTATTCTAATTTTTGGCATATTATTTATTAATATTTTAAAATATTAATAAATAGGGGGAAATTGCTTAAAATTTAGGAAAACTATTCTACTTTGACAAAAAAGTATTGAAAACTGTATTTTCAGAAGAAAAAAAATTTATATTTTGCAAAGTCTTTATACTTGATTATAGGTTATGTACTTGAACTTGTACAAAGGAGTTTTATGAATGGAACCCACTTCTAAATTCGTAAGTACTTGAACTTATCTCTAGATGGGCTCGAGAGACTGAGTCTGGTCCTATACTCATAGATATATCTCAAATACTTGATTCACTACGTCGAATGCATGTTTACTTATATGTTTGGCATGATAGAACTCGTTGAATTAACTTGACATGACGTATACTACGCACGCAACATACGAATGCAATTTTGATTACTCAACTTATGGACACCTACTTGATCAAATCCTAACATACTTGGAAACTATATAGTATATAGATGTTATTTTGTCCACGGCATATTCCTTGATACACTTAGAGCGGGGCTTGGCTACGTTTTGCTCTCTGTGTGCCAGGTTGAAATGATTCGGGTATCGATACTATTGTATTTTGGTGTCCGAACTTGTGGGGATATAAATATTTGTTAGAGTCATTCTTGAACTTGTACTTGTAATTGAACTTATGCTAGCATCGTGACACATGACTTAGCGAGTGGTGTCCACACTAGCAAGTTGCCTAATGTGGCTTATGTTGACTAGGTCTTGAGATTTATGATAATTTATGTATTTCTTGATATATACACACATATATGTATATGTGTAGCAAACGTCCTTGACAATCCATTTTACTTATACAGAAATGATAACACTTGAATGAAAAGAGCATGAATTGGACACTGTTAACCTTTGTGACATGTTAAGTAATGAACATATTTTCTCGTGCATGCACTTGATTATTGTATAACACGCGTATATGTTATGTCAATCCTTAATTTGCTACTCGTTTAGCTGGTTCATATACTTCAATTATTTTCTTTCTTAATTGTACATGAGTCTGGTACCCCGTCAAACTTTGCCGGAAAAACACTAATGAATTCAGGAAATTAAGAGGTGGTAATAGACATGATGAAATTTGCTCCAATTTGATTATTGTTTTATGTTAGCTTGCTATTTCTCTTGTTTCGTTTTCAATTGTAATAAGAAATGGTTGTATTTGAACCCAGATAATAGTTGCGTTACCTCATATTTGTTTAGTTTGTATCCTAGACATATTTATAGATTGTGACTCGTTTAATATATTTATACTTGAGTTTATTTATGCTTTGATAAAATGACACATTGGATTCCTTTCGGAATTTGGTTCGTCACAATCACTATTGTCTTTCATAATTGTTGTGTACAATGAAAAAAAGATTGATAAAAATAAGTTTGATCATTTATATTTCATTTAAAGTTTAAAAAGTTAGGTTTTGAATTTGTGCAAGTGTCTATTAAAATGTGTGTATCATTTGAGGAGAGCGTGGTTACTAGAAATGCCTTAATGCAAGTTATTCAACCAAGGTTTGCCATTTCAAGGATAAGTGCTGACGTGTTCTTCTGCTAACATTCTAGTCGCCCCAGGTTTTGCTGCATGTAATTTTCAAGCTATTTATATAGAATTTTGTTAAGGCCGAATGACAAAGAACATTGTCTTTTTGTTTTTTAAAACTGCAAGTAATAGAAAATCTATAACTTGACACAGTAATTCTTGTTAAATGTCACTATATAAATGTTGCTCAAAATAAAAATTTCAAAAAAATAATGAAATTGCAGGGTTAAATGAGCGTTAATGGATAGGGACAATATATGTACATTTATGTTTAGATACCACTGACTAAAAAAATAATAATTAAGGGGTTATATGACCGTTAATAGCTAGCCACAAGCTCAGTTGACCTGTTATTTTTCTAATAAAGCTACTTGCAAGTGCTTTTTAATAGCGCATAACGGAAGACTTAAGTTGTTTTCAAGACTAAATGCAGCGAAATTTGCGTCCAGAGTTTACATTTTTTACTAAATAGATGATAGTTCATAGTGGTCTAATTGTTATTGCTTAATTTTGGGCACGGGTTCGAAAACACAATTTTTTTTTTTGACGGGCCAAAATTACATATATGACAAATTCTACGACTGAAAATTATTCAAATCATTTCTTAGGGCAAAGATTCATGCCGCTACAATAATGGGAATGAGACGCTTCGTCCGAATAATACACAACACTAATTGGATAAGTTAATCCAAAGATAGTAGGATTAGTTCCAAGATTCACATGCGACTAATTTAACTGTCCAGTATTTAACTTGCTCGTGAAAAAATAAAATTTGAATGTAATTATAACTTGAAGGTGATAGAATTGAAAATTTTTCATGTTCTATTTTTTTTTTAAAAAAAATTAATGGGATTAGAATTAAAATTCTAGATAGAACAATATAGCAATTAGTTTTCGATCTATTGTCGTATAATACTTGTTAATGCGTATAATTGAAAAAGAATAGCTTTTTTTCAATGGATTTGAACATTAATCAACAACACTCATTCTTTGAAACATCCCCTAACATACACATACAATTTACGGTTTTACCCGTTCTTTGGTGTAAACGTCCAAAAATACATTTAAACAGGAGAATTATATATTTTTAGGAATTATATAATATAAACTAGAAATTATTCCAAAATTTTCAAAAATAATTATAAAAAAAAAATCATATTAAAATTGTTCGTGTAAATAACTTTCTTTTTCGTTCCGTAATTTACAAACTAGGACAATTAATACGTATAATTTTCTTAATTACAAATGTGAATAACATAAATTATTAGTATACATAAACTCACTAGAATTGGAGAAAATCCATGGTACTATTTTCTTTTTCTTAAAAATATTTTGGAACTGAAAATAATTTAATGGAAAAATGACCTCCCAATTTTCCCATCCACTATCAACAGTGTTAAAGTTGCACAAAATGATCCTCCCACTAGGAGTTGTCGGCAACCGTACACGTCATCCACTTTGGTTATGCGCTAATTACAGCACGAGATAGAGATTGAAACCCTAATTATTCCTAGAGAGAGAAAGTCAAAGAATGGAAACTTGTGACATTTGCCTAAACTCACACCCATTCTTAGCCAAGTAAAGTTGCATACAAATTTTTTTAGGGTAATTTACACTATCAATTCCCACAATTAATCTTACCCAAAATTATATTTGGTTCTCATTTTCAATAATAACAGTTAAAGCCTCCAAGTTTCAAAGAAGTGACATAATGTGCACAAGGTTAGTTTAAATGATAAATAGTATATCAAGTGACAAATATAGGTATATTTTGGAGTAAATTTAGTATTTTTATAGAAACTATTAAAGCTAATCATTTCTTATTAAAAGGACATATTAGAAGAAGGAGATGACTTCATTTTATGGTATAAGTCAATTCAATCAATTCCCAATGTAGGATGATTTTTCAACAATTTATATCATTTGTGTAACAAATCAAAGGCCCAAGAAGTAAACATTAACGGGTGGAGTCAAATTAATAAATTTTCAAATTGTTTATACCTAATAATTTTATATAATAATTTCATTAATATTAAGATTTACTTAATTAAATAAAAAATCCAAATAAGGGTTTTGCACATTAAATATATTATGAAATAAGAATATAATCTCGTTCGACATATTAAATTAATAATATAATATTATAAAGGTTTAATTAAATGAATGATAAAATTAAGAATTAATATTATAAGCCTTTACTAAGGGCCAAGTAATATTTTACTAATAAAATAAAGGCTACGGTTGAGTCGGTATGATTAAATTTAGAAGCATGTGTTATAGCAGCAATAAAAGCAGAGACAATACAGGACACTGTCACAGTGGCAGCCTATATATTGAAATGGCAGCAAAATAGTTTTTAAGCGAATTTAATAATGACTGTTAGATCCATCCCATGAAGAAACTACGGTATAAATGAAGGTAAGCATTTGAGAGAAATTACATGCCAAGGAAATTCTATAAAAAGGCAACGCCAATTTGAAACAAAGGACAAACAATCCTTGGATAAAATTTATCTTTTTTATCTTTTCCTTTCGCAATTAGAAGTACGTATAACGTAAAGTGATTAGAATTACTTTCATTTTCTTTCATTTTGAAGTCTTCTATTTCCCTCAGTTGTTAGTGTAACGTTGGTAGTTGTCATCTGTATTCGAACAATCTACAAAAAAAAAAAGAGTTACTTTTCATTTTGAAGTGCTCACTTGTTATTTGAAGTGCCTGACACTATTAAAAAAATTATGAAACTAATGTGTGAATAGCCACAATCTGTCTCTAGGAGTTAGCAGTACTTTATTTCGAGATCGAATTTCACCCATCAAATGATTAGTTTATTGAAAAAGGGTTAACACAAACAATCAAATAGGCCTATTTAGCTTTGATTCTATATTAAAGCTTACCAATTCCTTAAAAAAAAAATCTACTAGGGGTAGTAGAGGAGGCCACTATATTATACAAGTTAGTTTAATAAATTTCTTTTGTGAAATAATATTTCAACATTAAACTCTAAGAGTAGATGACTATGGAGATAGTTTTTTATTAATATGATATTTGATCATCATAATTTATTCATATCCAGTCTCTCCAGAAATTTAAATTAGTAGTGTTTAAAATCATAATTTTAATTTTTATATGGTAATTAGGAGCATGCATATCTCTATTGCGATTTGTAAATCACGGATTTGTCTTCTTAAAACATCTCTAGAAACAAGAGTAAGACTACAAATATCATACCCTTATCACAGCCTACAATGTGAGAGTTTTATGCACTAAAACATATGAATATATGTATATATAGTCTATGAGTATATTACACTTTGGAACATTTAAATTGAGAAAAAATTATAGAAGGAAACATTTATGTCACTTCTCTTCAAATATGCGGACAAAATCTGCTTTTCCAAGCTTTGGGACTGTTTGGGTTATTTATAAGACTACAGGGACCAAATAGAATTTTGATTGAAACTATAACTGCCATTATATATAGTTCACCCAAATTTATAGTATTCCAAATTAAAGCTGGCTCTCAAAATTCGAACTCCAAATAAGGAAAAGTCAAACCTCTGTAAAAGCCAAGTATTTCCCGTGTTTTGACTTTCATATATTTTGAATCTCATCCCACCAATAAATATATAAACCAACCCTTCTCTACTCCCAACTTCTTCAAACCAATCCATAACCACTCAACTACTATCTCAACCATTTTCTCTTACTCTCTTTTTCTCTCTCATTATTTTTCTCATTCATTTATTACAAGCTTGAATATAATCTCAATTTCCTTTTGTGCAACCCTTTCTAATATTACTACATATTATCCTCAAGGTTTTTGGGTGTTAATTTGATTCTTATTATCCTTGAAATGGAAGAAATTGATGTTCCTCCCTATTTTCTATGCCCAATCTCCCTAGACATGATGAAGGATCCCGTGACCGTAGCGACCGGAATAACTTACGACCGCGAGAGTATAGAAAAATGGATATTTTCTGAGAAGAATGACATTTGCCCCGTAACTAAACAAGTCCTAGCTAACTTCGATTTGACCCCAAATCACACCCTTCGGCGATTCATTCAATCCTGGTGCACGCTAAATGCCTCGCACGGGATCCAACGGCTCCCAACGCCTAAGCCTCCAATCCATGATTCCCAAATCCAGAAGCTTCTATTGGAAGCAAAGTCTTCAAAAATGCAAATAAAGTGCCTTAAAAGGCTTAGATCTATTGCTTCCGAGAATGAGAGCAATAAAAGGTGCATTGAATCATCGGGCGCGGTCGACTTTTTAGTCTCGATAGTCAACAAAAATTGGGTTGAGCATGATCAAGATGATCAATTTGAGCTCAAAAAGGGTCCTGCCGACGAAGCCCTATGCACACTGAATCATCTCCAATTATCCGAACCTGCCCTCAAGTCACTCATTGCGAGAAATGAAAATTTCATTATGTCCCTTACGCATGTTTTGCAAAACGGATCATTTGAATCCCGTGCCTACGCAATATTCCTACTGAACAACATAGTGGAGGTGTCTGAACCGATGTATCTGGCAAGCCTGAGCAAACAATTCTTCATCGAAATAGTTCAAGTTTTGTGTGACTCGATCTCCTCCAAGGTTTCAAAAGCTGCTCTCCAAACCTTAATCAATGCCGCTTCCTCACAGAGGAATAAAATAAAAGCGGTAGAGGCTGGATCGGTATCTTTACTAGTTGATCTTCTTGTCGATAATTACGAAAGGAGGGGCTGTGAGATGATCCTAACGGCGTTGGACTTGTTGTGCCAATGTGCCGAAGGGAGGGCCGAATTGTTGAGTCACGGGGCAGGGCTAGCAGTGGTTTCCAAAAAGATACTTAGGGTTTCGAAAATAGCAAGCGAGAGGGGAGTAAGGATCTTGCTTTCAGTTTCCAAGTTTTCGGCAACACCGAGCATTGTTCAAGAGATGGTGCAACTAGGAGTTGTGGCTAAGCTGTGTTTGGTTCTTCAAGTCGATAGTGGAATCAAGACAAAAGAGAGGGCTAGGGAGATACTCAAGTTGCATGCTAAGGCATGGAAGGGTTCTACTTGTATACCAATTAACTTCTTGTCTTCATTTCCATCATGAGGGAGTGAGGAACTTTTATTTTGTGTAAAATTTAATTTGATTCCAAAATTGGAATACATATTAGACCGCAGGAACTAAAAGTTTCACTTACAATATTGTGTTCTCTCTCTTTTTTTAAATTGACTATTATTACTAGTTTAAAAACTTTGAGTCGAAGTGGGAACCAATCAATTTCTAGCTAGACTCAAGTTACGGCACGATGGAAATATAATTTGATTCCAAACTTGGAACACAAATAGCACCACAAGGATTAAATTTTCCTTACAATCTTTCTTCTTAATGATAGTCGATTATTGCTAGTTAAAAGCTTTTATTGAATTGCAATCTAATTAAGTATTAGTAAGACTCAAGTTACCACAAAAACCTTATTGAATCATCACTACTTAGGTCACTACCTTGGCACATAATTAGTTCCTTATTTAGGGTAAGATTGGGCTAAAGAAAATTGCTTCTCATCATTCCAAAGAGGCCAGACTCATGAGCAGATCATTTGCTTCGAGATTAAAATATACATGTATAGCCTCTATAAGTAATTTTTTATAACACTCTATTTTCTAGAAGCTAATGTTTTTTGTGTAACCTTTCAGCTTGGCCTTTATATAACCACTGGACTCCTTTATATCTTTGATCAAGAAATGTATAATTTTATTTGAGATCATAACAAGAACGATCATATAAACTGAGGATAAACTATATAATTTAATGCTCGTGTTTATGTGAAGTTATGATACACTATCCTACCAAAATTAAATCAATAATTGTGGAAAATCGAACCACAAGTGATGATTTGATCGGACGGTGCATAGATCCCATGCTCGGAATGATCTGTAAGGGTCAATGGAACTACTCGTTATACTGATCCTCCCAATGAGGATCTTGAAGAAATTGTTTTACCAAAATTGCTTTTATCCGAAAATGCCGCGAACTTGTTTAGTTGAGAAAAATATAAACTACGAATCTGCTATGATTATGTAGTTTCTTTTATTCAAGTCAGCATCTACTCGTAACTTGAATACGCAACAGATATATATTCACATTATGATAGGAATTCATTAAATAAATGAATTATTTTGCAATAGTCTATTGTTGTAGTTTGTTGACCGCACTTATATTGATGGAGAGGTAGTTTCTTGGATCATACAATACACGGAGTTTTATTTATGTACACATATAAAAAAAGTGCTCTTGAAGTACAACCAATTGGCATGTCGATTGGTACTACTACCTCATTTAGACAATGTGCATCAAGTATTTCATGTTTCTATATTGTAAAAAGATGAGCTAGACTCGTCATATGTGATAGATTATTCTGATTTGATAGTAGAAGAAGATGTGACTTATGAACTACAACCAGTGAGGATCGTGGATCGTAGTGATAAAATGCTTCGTAGAAAAGTGATACTTCTGATGAGGGTACTTTGGAAATAACATGGAGTAGAGGAACAAATATGAGAACGCGAAAAAGGGATGCAAAACAAATACCCGGAGTTGTTCATAAGTATGCCTTAAATTTCGAGGACGGAGTTTTCTTTTTCGGGGGAAGAGTTGTAAGACTCTACTAATTTCTTTAGCATTTATAAATGTGAAACATTATATTTAACAATATAACGAGTGTTGAGGAGATGCATGATGAGTTTAAAATTTCAAAACAACGTGAAGTAACTTTGTGAATAATACTTTCTGTACAACAGTTTCGTATTTTGGTCATATATCCCAAACCGTAACTTTGATTAAGGGTAATTTTTTTTGTTGGAAAGATATTCCAATTATCTACAATTTTTGTGTTTGGACCAAAAATAAATTTCTAGTGGATCTGATCGATCCAAGTGTCTTTGGATCTATCCAACTTGTCAGATTGATCAATCTAAATGCAGGGATCGATCCAACTGCTTTTTGACAGATTTTAAATGGGGTGGAAATGCACTATTCATCTATCTATTTCCCCCCCAAATCAAATTAGAGAGAAAAGAGAGGAGAGGTCCAAAAATATTGAAGAAAAAGGCTTGGTTTCACCTAGCTCCCGATATCCGATTCGAAAACTAAGCATAGATTTGTGATTATCAAAGTGCAGAGGCCATTTCAAAGTAAGCCATGCACCTCGTCTCGCTAGTTCATGTTACCTTGATTTTCGTACCTATTTTGTATGTGAAATTGACATTGATTTTCTTTATCTTCGTGATTAGTAGACCATCTTTAATTGTAGGTCCGAGTTGATTCTAGTTCATTCGTTGACTTTGTACCTAGGGTTAAAAACCCTAATTCATCATATAGCAATTAGAAATTTTATTGGTATTTATATTTGCAATAGTAATTGATTTCTCGTATATTCCTCGTAGGTGATCGTAAATTTGGTGGTGAGCCCTCTAGAGAAAATTATTAGATCTTTCTCCGAGTTTCTTTGTGAATTCGTGCATGTAATCTCCAGTGTGATTAGAATTTACTATAATTGTGGTTGGAACCACAAGTCTTTGTGTGATTGTGTTCATGAGTTGTGATTATGTGATTTTATTCCCCAATGTGTGATAGAACTTTTGTGTATTATTATGAGTGTGTAAATTTGAGAAATTGAGTTGATTTATATTTGTAAGGAGAAAACATAACTAGAACATTTGAATTGAACAAATACACCGAGTTCTATGTTTAGGGGGCACGAGGTATGGCCCTTTCAATAAAGAATGTGTGTATTTTGGGTGCGAGGCTTGGAACTAAATTGATAGCACATAATAGGGTGCGAGGACTGGCCCTCTAAATCTTTATGCGTAAAGTCACGAGAGAGGTACAACCCATGGAGTATGTGCGTTAAAACGTGGTGTTAAAAATATTAAAACATAAGAGCTGAGTATTGTAAAAATCATAATTGTTGTTTATTTTGGGTAGTTGTTTTGAGATATATGTTGTTGTGCTTTGGTTGTTCATGTTCTCAAACATATATTTTCTTATTATTCTACTTGCAAGTGTAGTAAAACTAACCGCCTGCTTGGATTTATTATTATATCCCAAGCAGATGCAGGAATAGGTGGAGTTCACATCTAGGATTAGAGTTAGTGGAGTTCACTCGGGTCTATGGATCATAGTTTTATTTTATATTTGTGTTTCAAGAATAATATTTTGGTTATTTAAAAAATTGTAGGCCGTTGAGCCAAGATGATGTTGGTTATGAGATTTTGATATTTTCAAATAAATTGGGTAACTATTTTAGACCCAAAAAATGTTATCAGATGTTGAGATAATAAAAGTTTATTAGAGATGTTTTGCCTTTCATTATTAAAAATTATATTATTTGCAATTCATTTCTTTTCCTTATGTGCGATGTTGTGTGGGTAACGTGCTCGGGATGTTTTGTGAAATTTCGGGACGTTGCAATAGGTATCATACTTACTTTCATAATTGCTATAACAAAACGTGGCCTACTCTTGATTACAAGGTACAACAAGATGTACAAGTATAACAAGAAAAACTATGTTCAAGCATCTTATACTTGTTCATAAATATGCTACGGATACTTATACTTAACATGCTTCCGATACTTATCATACATTGTCAACTTATACTTCTTATCGTACTTACATTACAATGCGTACTTAAACGCTTGCTTATATTGCAACACATCATACATATATCTCACGACATAACATGACCTTACTTGTAACGACCCGATTTTTTTTAGATTACAAGATGTAATGATATTGTTTAATATTAATGAATGATGATATTAATCTATGACATTTTTTTTCTCTATACATTGTTGTCATATTACTTAGAATAAAAA
>MKEJ01055809.1:0-10567 GCA_001753735.1 Embelia ribes
ATATTAATTTTTTCCCAAGAAAACGTCACAGCTATTTACTAGAACTCGGGTCACGTCTCGGCTCGAAACTCCATCCTGCGACTTCAAATATCAAATCAACTATTTTTCCCAATAACTATAGCCCCTTAGGAGTCTAGGAAAAATATTCTCACTCTCGAAAAAAATCCCATGAGGTCTTGGTAACTAGTTTTCTCCAAGATGTTCAACAAACTTCAAATTTCAACTCTTTTCTCAACTATTGACCAACTCTACACTCTTAAACACTTTTAAAAATTCCAACTTTTGTCAAAAAATGATTGTCTGGAAGGGGTTGTCCGATACCCTAAGCTCATCGAACACCCTCTACACAATGCAAAATCTAACATGGTTGACTAAGTATTCCACTTCCCTTTTTAAATATTTAAAATGCACAGTGTGTAATACACCTATGCAACAATTACGCCCCATGCATACAAAGTGATAATAATATTAAATACAAAATTATTATTATTATTAAAATAAAAAAAAATTATTTGAATTTTCTGGGACGTTACAACTTAAAATATAAAGCCACATAAAATATTAAAATCCTAGATAATTTTCACTTAGTTATAATGTACAGGGTAATACCTTTATATACAAAGTTAGAGCCTCCAAAATGTGAAGCTGTGGAAACAATTTAGTATTCCAAAAATACTTTGTCCTAATTTTCAATATTACAAAAACTAAACAAATTGATACTACTAAAAAATACAATTTTCCTACTTTCACTTTTTTTCCCCCTTACATTCCTCTTTAACCGTCCCAATTTTCTCTCAATTCATACATTGTGTTTCATTCTATCTCTCTCCATTTTAAATCAAATTTTTTTTTTTAGTTATAAAACTAAATTGGTATATAAATTTTAATACGTACTAATCGTAAAGAGAGATCACAGTTTTTGCATCATATTTTTCAAAAATATTAATATACCTCTATTTTGAAGCATCAACAACCGTAAGATGGTGAGACGAAAAAGTACAAGAGCACTGAGATGTTATATGCTAACTTTTGAAATTGAACATATAAAGTACAGCAATGCGGCCAAAAGGTAATAGTACAATAAAAAAAAGTCAAACATGTCTCACTAATGATCCCATGGTATTAAATAATTTTTTGTTTGGTTACCTTAGTTCCAATTATGTAATTTAAACCCTATATATGAAAAATCTAATGAATCTATTCTTATTGTGGATGATCACCTGTCTTATTAACTGGATAAATGTCACAGATTAAAAAATTTTAATTTTTCCTCGGATGGAGAATTGTTAATGACCATATCACGGATGGACGGAACTAATAATTTGTTATAAGAGATTACAGTTATCCTTATAATTTTTTTGGACTAAAATTTTTATCACCATCTTTGATATTAAATAGATTTTCTTATCATTTAAATTGTCAACTATTTAGATTTTGAGGGATTAAAGAAAAACAATTTTATTAGAAAGGGGCCATTGTATTAGTACAATTTGCCCCCAAAATAAAAGGCTCTTATTAATTTGCCCTTATCTTACTCCTCTGTATACTTGCATACGCTCTCTCTCAATACTCTGCTTCAAATTCAAAACCAAAAAGCTCCCAAATCAATGGCAGAAACTGAAGAATTTCTAAAACTCTTCGATTCATACTGGTTCGAGCAAAAAATATTCTCCCCAAAATCATTTTCCAAAATTCCAAAACCAAACCAAATTCCAAAAACAACCCCCCAGTTAACAACATCACTCAGTGATCACTCCCCAAATCCCAAAACAGAGGAACTTGAAATGCCCAACAAGAAAAAACCCAAGGATAGGACAAGAAAACAGGGGGGAAACCGGGGGAGGAGCTTATCGGAGCTCGAATTCGAGGAATTGAAAGGGTTCATGGACCTGGGTTTTGTGTTTTCTGAGGAAGATAGAGATTCTGGTTTGGTTTCTGTGATTCCTGGGTTGCAAAAACAGGGGATGAGAGAGTTCGAGAATGGTGTTTCAAGGCCTTATTTGTCTGAGGCTTGGGAGTTCTTTGAGAAAATTAAAAATAGTAATAGTTATAATAATTTGTTGGTGAATTGGAAAATTCCTGATATTGGTAGTGAGATTGATATGAAAGATCATTTGAGGGCTTGGGCTCATACTGTTGCATCTACTGTAAGATAATAACCAGCAAAAGGGCTACAAAGCAGTCTTTTCTAGAGCAGAGTACGGATAGTTGGATAAAATATAATTGCCGATAGGCATTTTAATTTTTTTGAACTTTAATCTCCGTAGTCGGTCTGCTAGAAATCGGGCTGCTCTGTAGCCCGAATAATCACCAATGTAACTTGTAAGTATGTTGTTTTGGTGGTGTTTTTTAACTGGCTTTTGGCCTACTTTTAGTTTCATGCCAATTTTGACTTAGTTCCGGTCTTCATCAAAGTATCATATTGTGGATTGGTAATATGTGACTGAATTTTGCAATTATAAAATGCTTAGGATTTGCTTGCCTATAATAAGGGCACTCCCATCAAATTATTATTTTTTTTGAAATACAAAGACAAATTTATTCTATGGTTTATAATTCAAACTCTGAATTAAAGATTGGATTTAGAAAATCGTTTATAATTCAAACTCTAATTTAAAGATTGGATCTAGAAAATAGTATAAACACCACATCCCAAAACTTGTAATTAGAATTGAGGACGAACAATAGTTCTTAGTTGAGAGGAAACACCATTGCAAAACGCCTTTACTTAAATGGATTGACCGCTACTTTCGTACATTGATGGAATAGTTAGTTCCCTTGGAGTATGCTATACCAAGCTGAAACTTTTATCTGATTCTTTTACATGTTGATGTGATAAGAAAAATATTTGAATGTGATTGATTTTTACTTATATTGTATTAATAATTTGAATCAAAATTTCCATACTATATCAGCAGGTAAGATAATCGGATAAAAATTTTGGTTGTACATAGCATTGTTCAATTTTGAATATGGAACCATTTAGCAACAATGGTGGGAGTGCAAAAACCAAACTAAGACTAATTTTCCTACCCCTAACGCATTAAACCATATTTAGCCACTTAGGGCTTAAATAGTCTATATGGTAGTCTGCAAAACAAGCAGCCCCTATCATTTATAAAGATTGGAAAGATTATTAGTTAAGTTGTGACAAAGTTGAGGCTTTTGTTTGGATGTATCCATTTTCTTTATTAGTGAAAAGGGGAGAAGGGGCGATCTACATAACTACTTCCCTGGACCATTGGTGAAAGCTATTTACGTCGTTTTGCTTTAATGTTTTAATCCAACGTGCGACACAGGAGAACCGGAGGACTCAAAGTAGGAACTTTTCTGAAAAAGAAACTTATCCTTGTGTAATGGTAAAAACACAAAATCTAATAATCTTATACAGCTTTTAGAGAATGAGATTTTGATATTAACAAGGATTGTATCTTTTAAGAAAAAAAACACACATTTTCAGAATAGGAAATAGTCAGATGCATCATCCCTAAAACTTTTTCCTTTTTTTTTTTTTTTATATTTTTTATAAAGGCAACATAAAAGTGCAACTCAAAAGTTAAGCAACCAAGTGTACAACCCAATTGTACGGCATAAAATCTGCAACCAAACAATCCCATACAACGTATAGTCCCCAAAATTATTCTTCTCTAAGCCATCAAGGTTAAGGATTGGTATAAATAATCTGTCCCTTTAGTAGAATATTTCTTTCCTCCTTGAGTATTTATTATGATCTTGATGAAGAAAGATATGTTGTTTTATATGCTTATGACTCATCATGCAGATGATGATGTACTTATGTAATCAACCACTTATAATATTCCCCAAATATGCGCATCAATTTGGGGCCAAATAATTGAGATTCTAAAAACTAGATTACCCTGCAGCCAATATATTCAAGCATAATTTCTGAATACAAACTCTATCTTGTTTTGCTTTTGATGGAAGCTGAAGAAGTTCTAAACTTTTATGATTTCTATTGGTTTAAGCTTGAAATCTTTAATGCCAACACTTTCTGAAATCCAGGTAAAACCCCAAACCCGACTCACAAAGTTTATGGAGAAGTCGAAAAAGCAAATTATTCTCCTGCGCCAACGCTTCAGATTCGATCATCAAGTGACCGGTTCTTAGTGTCTGATCAGATAAGCTTCAGTTCCGACTCTTCTATTATTCCCGGATTGAGTACACTGGGAAGAAAGGGCACTGAAGAAGTGAATGATGACCATGAAATCTCGAGGCCGTATCTATCTGAAGCATGGGCAGATTTAGATAGGAAGTTGGTGAATAGGAAATTGATGGATTGGAAAATCCGAGCTTTGAATGATGGGAATAACATGAAAGATCATCTTAGAGTTTGGGCTCAAACTGTTGCCTCGACTGTGCGATACTAAACCACCAACTTCTTGGATTTAGTTTCGTTTCTTTTGATAATCAAAAGGGCGAAAAGGAGCGACAGTTGTAGCAACCTCTTACTCCAGCCATTATGTTAGTATATGATAAGGAGAAAAGTTCCGAGGGCATAGATTCAAAACGGAGACTGGCATCATAGAGTATTGATTCTACCTGCTGGCTTTACCATGGGAGTTTCTATGTTCGGATTGAGCCAAAACGGAGATCGCATCATAAACAACGCTATCCAACAAAATCCGACGAGAAACGCCAAAACCAGATTGAACATCATATGATTCATTTGAACTCATGTTTTGTTGGAAAACCGGGATAATTACCTAATTGTTTGTCATGAGAGCTACTATGATGGGGTTGGCTTATGCATTCCTTTTTTCCATTTTTTGGTTTATATATATACGAACATGTTTGAAATTGAGCAATTTTAAGAAATATATTGTATTACATTAAATATGGTGTAGCGCAAAATAGTAAATAAAATTTGACAAATAGTGTCACATCAACGGTATGATTTTTGAGTAAATATAATAGAATAGTTTAAGCATTTTCCGTAAAGATATGTGTGCTTTTGGCTCGTTGCCAAGTAATTTATTTTTTTGAAATAGGGTTAATTATTATTTGTTACACCAATTTTTCACTCGTTGGCCAATTAGTATATTAAATTTTAAATTATGTCAATTAGGACGCTAACATGCAAATAATTTTTCAATAAGTACATATTTAACGATTTCTATCCAAAAGTTGAATGATAACCATAAGTGAACATAATTTCATTTTGTCCCTTTGATTTTAAATTATTAAATTTTTATCCCCACAATTTGAACATATTAATTTCTATTTAACCCCTCTAGTTTTAATTGTTATACTTTTGGTCAAACTAGTAAAATGTCACATGCTATACACATGAAATTGCACTAAAATATTTTGAATTTTTCAACCAATTAAACGTACTTTTTTTACTAATCATAATTAGGATAATAAGTTACTTGTAAATTTTTTTTAGCCTTATTCGTACATTGCTCTTTCTTAAGTTTTTTCTTAATTATTACTTTATTATTGGATGTGATATTTGATGTTTCAAATTACATTGTTATTGTTGGCTATGTTCTAATCTTAATATACTTTATTAAAAATTTGTCCATATAGTCAACTGAATTAAATGTATTTTACCACCATTAAATATTCTATACTTTATAAAATTAATCGACTAATATAGTTTATATGAACTTTTACTTCTAAATCACATATTTAGTCAAATGGAAATTTCAGTGGTTTCTAATGGTTTGAGATTAAATGAAATAAATCCTATGAGCAACTATATATGTACTCTAAACAAGTTATAAGCTCTTTTTTAAATTTCAATAAATTTCTATTTTATAAGATTCATGTGATGAATATCTCATAAGAAACAAATCATATCAAATCTTAAAAATTATCAAAAGAAGTACCGTGCGATTCCATCATTATCTGTAAAGATGAAAACTAAGCAATTCATAAAATGTATAGAACACATAAATCATTTTTTAATCTGTAATACCTTTTAAAAGGAGTTGACTTACCAACAATGACCAATATTTCTCTTTTGCAACAATAAAAGAAATAATTTAATCATGATCAAACCTTACAAAAGATTTATTTACATATTTTATAAGAAATATATAGAGATAAACTTACTATTTAGATGATCTTGTGTTTACATGGGATGGTTTTGACAGACTATTTTTTCTATGACCAGAATTCATTCTCATTCCCTTATAAAAAAGCATGAATTACTATAAGGTTAGAGTGGATAAAATCTTCATAAAAAAAAAAAAGAGTGGATAAAATAAATAATTACTACTATCGTCAATTAATGTCCTTTTGAATTTTGCAACTTACAAATTTATTACCCATGTCAGTTTAATAATCTCAAAGTTTTTTTTTTTTTTTAGTAATTACATCAAATTCATTTTGAAAATTTAAACAATTATAGGCTAAGGGCACCTATATTTTAATAGTAGTACCTATACCCGTGTGTTGCACGGGTTATTATTTTTAAACTTCATATATATTATTTGTTTTCAATAAAAAACAAAAAATCAAAATTAATTTAAGAAATAGTTTTGCATAGGTAAATTTTTTGGCTTTAATACACCATTTTTTTTTAATGTTCTCAATCTAAATACATTGAGCCAAAGTAACATTTAAAGCTAAAGTCCCTTATTAATATTATCATAACTTCTGTAAATTAAATAAATAATAAAGGTTAAATCCTTTCATGTCTTGTTACTGAATTTTTATTTCATTATGTAAAGAGTGTTCATTTTATAACAAATGCAGAATGAGCGCTTGACGCAAAATTGGCTCAGAAGTATATTAGTTTAACAAATATATGTATACTTATATTTGCCTTTAGATGGTACAATTATACAATAAGTCAAAATTATTACAACACTTGTTCTCATTGTATAAATTGGTTCAACAGTCATATTAACGACTATTTTTATATAATTGCATCATAAACCTACTATAATATTAACTTAACTATTTCTATTAAGTTTTAAATAATCTTTGAAGACCTGTAAATATATGAGTTTGGACACTCAAAATCCACCATGGATGCAAAAAGGCAAAAACATTACCAAAAAAATATGCTTTCTTATCACCAAATATTATAAAGTAATCCAAAAATAGAAAATTTTATTTTTCTCAAATTAAAAATATAAAAAGAGGGTTTGCAATTAAGAAAAAAGAAAAAGAAATATGAAAGTTTAAATCAATCTAACATAACCATATATCACAACTATAAGATGAAATAAATCACCATAAAATTTTTAGGAGTGTTATTAACAAGTTAAATGGTGAGACTTGCATATATATAGTAGCTGAAATCCACTGATTAATTTGAACATAATGAATTATAACTCTTCGAGTTTATGTCCATTATAGTTTAAACGTAATGTATATTCACCAATATTAATTTAAAATTATGTGTTAGTTCTAACTCTTCAGTTTTGTGCTCATTATTGTTTGAAGTAACATTAAAAGATGTGCAGTTTTTTCATTCTCATCACTGTTTAAACGTAACATTAAACGTATCATTAATGTTACGTTTTATGTATGTGTTTTAATTAAAATATGTGCAATTTTTTCATTCTCCAAAATCATTAAGTTTATTTTATAAATAAATATATAATTTTTATATTTTTGTAAATAATAAATATTTCTGATTTAAATTAAAATTTAATAAGAAAACTCACATAAGTTTTTGGGTAGAAAAACTTAATCACTCAACAAAAATTGTAGAACCACTACTAATTTTATCTAAATACAATAAAAAATTCATTTATCTCAATTTTTGGCCAAAAAACAAAAATTGAAATAAATAAATTTTCAAGTTTAGTGACTTTGATATTTTATTTAGATTCAAAATTTAATTAAAATCACATAAGTATGGTTGCATAATTTTTTTGAATGATAATTTTAACAAAAGATAATGAATTGGTTGTCAGCTAAAAAAATAAATAGTTTGTGACTGACCAACAAAAAAATGGATGGTACCCATAACTAAGCAAATTTTCTGGAATTCACTATTTTATATTTGACATCTTATTTAATTTTTAATTAGATTATTATTGGTACCACACCTAATAACTTCTAACACATTACAATTTTATTTTTTTTAATTTGATAGGGCAACGTTAATTATTCTCTCTTCCCCCTTTTCTCTTTCTAACACTTTCTCTTTTCTTCAACTGTCATCACCACAATGCTTCTGCCACTTCCCTCCGTCAATACTATGCCTTAATTGTCAGCAGCCTCCGCTATTTTTACAAAGTCGAAATTGCACATAAATCACAAAATTTATGAAATTTTCTGTATATATTTTTATATTTACAAGCAATTTCGATTATAAATAAGCTAAGTAATTAAAATTTAAATTAATATGTTTACATGTTATATGCCTACTTGTTCTATTGAATAACATCACTTTGAGCATGAAGATTGAGAATAAAATTTAATAGTTTATAGTGATAAGTCCATTGATTATCAAAATTTTCACCAAAGTATAATAATGATGATAAAATATATATATGTTAGAGAAAATATGTGTCTTGATTGAACAAATTAAGATTTAATATTTGTGTTTGTAGAGAGAAGATGAAGTAGAGAAGAAGTGTTTAGAGAAAAATGTGAAGTATTGGAGGGAAATCGAAGAACCGAATATTTTGGCAATTTCAATATTTGGTACTAAAAGTAATTAGTGCGGTACCAATAGAACAAATTAAATCTAAATTTATTAGTATAGCATCAACAACATTAATAAAATGGGATATAATAGTATTAATAGTAGTATTGTGCTAAAGATAAAGTAATAGCTACCGATAGAATTGCTCACAATTAATTACAAAAGATAATTATACGCCTATTATTCGGAAATGACCTCGTGTATTTTGTATTTTACCATTTAAGAAAGGGAACAAGAATGATGACAAGTTATTGGGTGCATTGATAATCTGCTATGGACAAAAAGAATATAGGCATACATAATTTTATATAAAGCATTCGTTTTGTTTCTGGCAAATAAATTGATTTTTTTGGTCTAAAAAAAATTATATTGCATCCTGCTTAGAAATTTTATTTTATTCAAGCAAAAATAATAAATAAATTCAACTTAAAATGAAATTTGCGTACCTAGATATTATATAGTTTTAAAGCAAAAATAAAAGAAGAACCAATTGTCCATAAAATTGTAACTAAACATTTATTGGAACTTTGCAAGCAGAGAAAATTATTAAATTTGCATTAGAAAAATAGGCGCTTCTATCTTGACGATTAAATATATTTTTTTAAGCTAAAATAACAAAAAGCTCATTTTTAAGCTAACCAATCAAATTCACCGCAGCTTCTAAACAAAAAATTGCAATGAAAAAAAGCCTATTTGGCTATTGTAATTGTGTAACTATGAAATATTTTTCGCAAAGTTCTCTTTTATACTGAACTTACAGAACTATCACTACTAATGTTATTATGTTAATGCAACACTACTACACGATCATTTTACATTCTTGAAGAGTGGAAGATCAAATCATAGTACATAAATCATGTCTCGTGGTGTTAAGATTACACTTCAAATTCGGGAAAGGTACTTGACTATTATTCTCTATTTTCATTTTTTATCTGGGTGTGTTCGGGACAGCGTAAGCTGACGGAAATCACAAATTTCAAAAAAATAACAATAAAATAAAATAAAATATTCATTAAAATATTAAGAATAAGAACATGAGAAGACGCCCCACCAGAATTAATACATCAATAAATATGTCCATTATCTATGGGCAATTATCAAAAACACCCCAAGGTTTATTCCTTTATTGATTTAGTCATAATATTTGAATTTTCATCATCAATTGCATCCACGAGGTCCCATTATATCATCAAATAGATCATTTTTTACCATTTTTCCCTTCCTTTCGTTATTGATATATTAAGATTATTATCTTTATTTGATAGAGTTTATACTAAACTAAAGGAAAAATATTAAATGGAAAATACCAAAACCATGAACAAATTTATACATTTAAAAAAATCAAAATTTTGAATAATAAAAATTAATTCAAAATTTTTACTATTTTGCTTATGATTAATATTATTCTCAACTTAAATTTCAATAAAGAGTAAATTTAATTGATTTGTAGTCTCGTTATAATATAAATGAGGTTTAAGCTGTACAAAATGTTTGACAAATGACCTTTGAACTTATTTACTTGTTGTTGTCCCCCTAGATCTATAAAAAATAAATTATATTATTATTTTATTAAAAAATAATTACTTCTATTATTTTAAAATTAATTGACTTGGTATAGTATCTACAAAAAGTAGCATGATGATGGAATGAAGGATTTAACAATAAGATATAGGTTAAATGTTATTTTTATTTAGTTTTTTATCTTTTAAAAAGTTGGAATATGCACATCATGCAACAAAAATTTTGATTTAGGAAGTTTGCTATTGTTTAGGAAGTTTGTTATTTTCTTTATGTATTTACTACTGCTAAATAAAATTTACTACTGCTAAATAAATTTATAATCTACAATATACTATGTTTTGATATTATATACAAATTAAACATAGTCATATAAATATTTAATATTTTTGTCTTTTTCTCATATTCAATTTTATA
>MKEJ01055816.1:0-11750 GCA_001753735.1 Embelia ribes
TGTGTGTGTGTGTGTATGTTGGAACTAGTGGCTGGGGAAAACTTCACCTCAATGATCTGACATGATATTTTATTTCGGTTTATTATAGCTGATCCCAAAGTCTTGGGTGGTTGTATGCGAATATACGTACACACACACATACTAGCATGTGTGTATATATGTATGTGTGCCAAAATGTAAAATAAGCACCATTTACTAGGCCGTTTCTGAAAAAGACACCTGGACTTTTTGGAATGGACTACCGTGCACCATTCAATCTTTTCGACTGATCTCTACAAACTATTTAATTTTTCAATTGACCACCGCTCACAGTAATTTAATTAGTTTCTTAGGAGCATGGGCTAGTGCTTCGTGAGTTTTGGGTGACAGTTGAGGTTGATATGAGTTGAAATTGAGTTTAATGTCATGTGTATAGGGCATGCTCAGGCTATACGACAAGTTATTTTAATGGAAATTCATAGGTGTGATCAAATGNNTGCAAAAAATTAAAATACATAGTATCTATTTGAAAATGTCCCTTTATCATGTTGTGGTTGTTTTCATTTATCCTATATATATGCATGTGTGATTGTGTTTGTACTTTCATATCAGAAACTGTGATTCCGAAGAAGGTGGAAGATGTGATGCCTATTGCTACTGGGCATGAAAGGGAGGAGATAGAAGCTGAGCTTCAGGTAATTAGATATGTTTTATATACACGTGCAACACATTTGGTTGTTTATATATGTGTCCTGAGAGTTATGCTGGTTGTTTCTGTTTTTCTTTAACTAGGGCCGAAAAGTTATCGATATTGACAACCCAGAAGGCCCTTTCGGTACCAAGGTTAGTATTAATCATGTCGTGACTGGTTGATATGCATATATGATGATATCTTGAGAACCATCATTTTATTTAAAGAAGAAACGAACTTGCCTAAATTTTATTGATAGCTTTGGTTTCCAGAGTAAAGAAATTGCTGTAGTAATTGATTGCTTTGTGCATATGTGGTTAGTAAGAATGGTATTACAGTGGGATATGTGTATATAAGTTTATTTGAATTTAAATGGGTGGTTTTAATGGACAGCCACGATATGCTTGATTCATTGGTAATTTTATTTATATGGGATATGAATTATGAACCCTTCCAATTTCAACTTGATAGCTCTGAAATCTGAATTAAAGACTTCGCTAAGTGGTCAGTTGTATATATTTGCTCTATGTTATCTAAGTTCCAGGAGGTAATACGCGAGCTTTAAATTAGGGTTAAAGTGACACATGAACTGTTGTGTGTTGCAAATTTCATCCTGAATTCATGGGCTGAACCAGATTTCTATACACATACTGTTGAATTTGGCTCTCAAATTTCAAAAGCACAATCTGAATAATGATTGCACACTAGGAGGACTTATAGAAGATGTGTTTTGAGTATTGTATTGTATCTTGATGCATCTCACTCTTCTTATTCTTAGGAGGAAATGAGATTAAGAAGATGTTGGACTTATAGAAGATGTGTTTAAGTATTGTATTGTATCTTGATGCATCTCACTCTTCTTATTCTTAGGAGGAAATGAGATTAAGAAGATGTTCACAAAAGTATACCTTCAAGTTTTTCATGCTCCTTTTCATTCAATGGTGTTACTTCTCTTGCCATGTTGTCTAGTCCGATCCAAACCAGGAATGAAATAATTGTATTTATATGAGAAGTTTTCTGCCTAGAGTGATTTTGTGACCTGAGAGCTAAGCCAGAAAAACTAACTCTCATATATATGGGGAAAGAGAATTCTATATAATGTTGTCTTGTTCATGGTGGCATTTTTTAATAGAAACGGGGAAGATTCTTGAGATGTAAGCGCGCTCATGACCTCCATGATGGAAGCTGGGACAAATGCGAGTTCTAGACTGTCTGTTTGAACTCACAATTTTTGGTTGCATATTTTTCACAATTCTGATACTGATTTTTCACACTTTGTGTTTGTAGCTATATTTCTTTACTTGAATTATATCTAATTATGCCCTATCTAAAACTCATGATAGGCCCTGCTGATGGAGAGTAATAATTATTTCCTTTGGTTTTTGGTTATAGTTGGAGCCAAACGCGAGCTAAACTACGTCCTTTGACTAGTTTTTTTCAGCCATTCCAACATTCTGTAAGGCTTGGGTCATTTGAGCATATCGCTCTTGTTTTGCAGTATGAGGACAACACATTGGTTTTCCTTTTCACTAGTCATGTCTGATAAAGTTTCCCCTGAAATTGAGTGAATATTATTTCAAATGTTTCTTTCCTATTATCTGTACTTTTAATTTATGGTTCAAATATTTATTCATGTTATTGATCGTGTATTTATTTTTTCTAAAGGTAACTATAAAGTGGAGTAAAATTTTACAGTTTAACAATTCAATTTCATGGTACGATTTTTAGTAGTGTTTTGATTTTTGAAAATTGATTATACATGTATTAGGAGGAATGGTGGGGAGGGTTGCATGTCCTTTACATAGAGAACTTTTATGTTTGGCTATTACAAGTACGGATTAGTTTTCTTAAAACTCTATTTGGAATTTGAAGGTTCAATTAATAATGGCATGTCCTACTCTTATGTGGCTTTGGAGGCAATATTGACTACGGGTAATTTTAGGAAGAGACGAAGACAATTGTAGACAAGTGTATTCTTTGCAAATGCATGGTGACTTTTGATACTTGGAGTTGGTTTAATTATTCTTCCAGTATTCTATGGAATTACCTGTACGGCTGTGTGCCTTTGGCACTGATAGATTAGGATTATGGGTTCTTTGGAAGAGGCTTTCCTTCGGTTAAACTGCATCCATGCTACCCTTCTTGAACCGCTTTTCTGATTCTCTGATCCAACTCATAGTGGGCTCCCAATTTGATCCATGTCATAGATCGGTTTGGCTTTGGAAAAAAAAAAAAGAGCATATGTGAATTATAAATTTGTAAGAAATTAGAAAATGAAAAGAAACTAAATATTCCACAAACTGTTTCAAAATATATAGGTAACGCCAGCTCAGATAGGAACAAGTACCTATGAAAATTTCATATTAATGACCCGATGTGATACCCTGTTTTGGTTTCATACAGACAACTCCAAATTTTTGGGATTAAGGCTTGGTTGTTGTTGTTGTGGGCCAAGCTATACCTTATAACTTAGTACAATTAAAAGCATATTCACTTAAATTTGTGAAGGGATTAATACTTAGATATCCACTACTTTATACAAAATACTGTGGGTTGAAAATAAAGTTGCAATATTTGCAGATGCGAACAAAGCACACGTGCACGATTACATATAAGTTGATGAGAATGTGATTTTTCCTTATCGAATTGGTGTGTACAAATCCTTCCCCTTCATTGGAGTTCAGATTTTTATTTATGATGCTGCTATTTTCGCTTCTTGTTGGGGAATTTTAGATTAATTTTCTGATTGTATCATCTATGCTGATGTATGCATACTCACAAGTCATTAGTACGTTGCCTGTGTTTGTACAAGTACTTACTGTCTTCATTGAGATTGTGGTTTGATAGACCGTGAAAGGAAATGGAAAGAGCTCAAACTCTTTTGTATAATAATTGTGTTTGTTTTTGGTTCAAAACTTGCAGGAGACTATGCATTCTGAAAGGTGTCTTCCCGCGTGAACCTAAGAAGAAGGTGAAGGGAAATCAACACACCTACTATCACAGCAAAGACATTTTGTTCCTTAGGTATGATCCATTGCTTCAGAAGTTTAGAGATATACGGTCATATGACAAGAAGGTCACAAAGGCGCTGTCAAAGAAGAACAGGGACCTTGCTGAACGTCTATTGTCCCGCAAACCTAGTTACACCCTTGATCGGCTTATTAGAGAGAGGTTTGACTATTTTATCCATTCATTTGATGCAACGCGGCCATATTTTGTTAAATGCCTGGCCTTAGTTATTGTTCTCGATGATTTAGGTACCCAAGTTTTGTTGATGCGTTACGTGATCTAGATGACTGTCTCACCATGGTTCATCTCTTTGCTGCCTTACCAGCCGTAGAGAGGGATAAGATTGTTGTCAAACGTACTTATCAAGAAAAAAAGATTGATGTCAAACGCATTCATAGGTGTCGAAGGTTGTGAATTCTCTCTCCCTCTCTCTCTCTATTGATGTATTACCTTTTGTGTATTTCTGAGGTCATTTTGTTTCTTAATGTGGTTATGTATGTTGCCCATTCACGCACAAATAAAGAGACTCTTATCTTTTGTTTCCCTGTGGGTCAGATTGAGCCACGAATGGCTGGCTTTCATATCACGAACTCACAAGTTGCGGAAAACATTCATCTCTGTTAAAGGCATATACTACCAGGTACAATTGTTGTTTCCGATTTGTAGTTTGTACTGATCGTTGATTCATTTCTGTTCTCTTGCTAACCTTGTGTATTCCATTAATCTTTTTAGGCTGAAGTCGAGGGCCAAAAGATCACTTGGTTAACACCTCATGCACTGCAGCAAGTCGTGCCTGAGGATGTTGACTACAATATTATGCTAACATTTTTGGAATTTTACGAGGTTAGCTAGTAGTTTATATCCTTTAGCATCCCTGCCTTCATATGGCATAGGCTTTCTTGCTGTCCTTTATTTTCTTTGCCAGTCGAGATCGCTTGATTTGAAATTATGGATGAGGGAGATGAATTTATTTTGTTTTCCTGGATGACGCTAACTTAGTATATTCATTATTATAGAACCTCTTGTAAAATGCCTAGTGGGTGAGGCAAAGCAAAGGGCAAGTTTTGGGGACATATTTTGCACCTGTCTTTAGAGGTGTTAATTATTTGTTTATTTATGTAATACTTTTAAATGGGAGGGGTTTTTACTACCAATCTACTGCTAATACACTCTTCATTATCGATGATTGGTTTGTCTTTTGTAATAGGCTTAATTTTTTTTTAATGCAGACTCTTCTTGCTTTTGTGAACTTTAGACTGTATCAGTCAATTAATGTTAATTATCCGCCGATACTTGATCCTCGATTGGAAGCTTTAGCTGCAGGTATGGTGGTCAGGGTGACCTCGTAAATAATCTTTCAATGCAGAGTTTAGTTTTGGCCTTTGGTACATATCTATATTAAATGTTTCTTCTTGGTATGGTTACATCTTTCATAGTAATATATGGGACGGTAAAAGAACGTTTTTAGATATAGATGAATTTAATAAGATTTATTTGTTAAAAGTACATTCCAAAAATTCAACATAGCATATGATTTATATTATAAAGTTCCAAAAAATGTATTTTGTTCTTATTTAAACTTTTTTTTGGAAGTTTGTACTGGGAAAATGGCTAGAAAATTGTGAATTATAAATGTATTACACGGGATGTGAAAAAATTACTAGTGTTTTTCATTAAGTTCCATATCAAGTCGGAAAGCAAAATTTTTTTCAATTATACGTACGCATGTGTATTAAAGGGCAATAGATTTGAGTATTTCCTATCTAGGATTTCAGCTGAGAGTTTGGTCCCTTTTCTTGATAAGTGAGGAAATATATTTACAAAATTCACCTCCAAGGGGCTGCCTACCCTGTTAAAAATAAATTACCTGCGTGTTCTTTTGTACATTGAAATTGTTGAGTTGTTCTAAGAATTTTAAATTGATTGAGTTGTTCTAAGGATTTTTTTGGGAGTGATTCTGGTTTTTAACTCTATTATTGAATGCAGATCTTTATGCTTTATCAAGGTTCTTGGATGCCGGCTCTAAATCATCAACATTGGAACCTCAACAGTCTGAGCAGGCTGAGACCCAACAGAAAGGGACGGAGCTGGATGAGACTGAATTAAGGCTGGCACAGCTTCAACATCAACTTCCTTCCAACGAGACTGGCGCTCTGATGCACCTTGTTGAACATGCTTCTGCTGCTGATGACGACGATGACGTAGAGACAAGAGAGTGCAAAACTCTTTTTAAGAATGTGAAATTCTTCTTGAGTCGTGAGGTAGGGTGACTTGATGTTTTTGCTGCACTAAATTTATCATTTGATCTATACCTTCTGATTTTCATTGGATACCGTTGTCCATAGATTCTCATAGTTCCGCAATTTAATTGGAGTGTGATACTCTTGATCGACAAAAGTAAATATTCGTTTTGCTTTATAATTAGCATCATCTTGCTACTTTTTAGGTTCCCAGAGAGTCATTGCTTTTTGTCATCCCTGCATTTGGCGGTGTTGTTTCTTGGGAGGGAGAAGGGGCTCCATTTAATGAATCTGACCAGAGCATTACTCACCAGGTACGTCACTTTGCTTTCAGATAGACGGATTCATGTATTTTCCCTTTCTCATCCACATCTTATTTTATTGAATCCTAAATTTCTGGGAAGCTGTCTCTTTTGCTTTTAGGGAATTTTGATTCCCATGAACCTGTGCTCTTATATTTCCTTTTACTGAGAAGTGAGAATATTTAAAGTCTTTTGTTAATACTATTTTCTGCAGATTGTTGATCGTCCAACACAAGGGAGAAAGTTCCTCACTAGAGAATATGTTCAGCCACAGTGGGTTTACGATTGTGTGAATGCTCGGATCATTTTGCCAGTTGAGGATTATTTGGTGGGAAGGTAATTTCATTGTTAACCAGTGAAGTTTTTCAGTTCACCAAACAAACTAGGTGCTTATTATGTTGTACCATTATGCCTTATTGAGACCAAGAGATAGGAAATGAGTGCGCATATGAGAAACTATATTTGTTTGAGATTGCATTTTTTTATTTTAAATTAAATGAATGGTCAGCTAAGTTGAGGGAGGGAAAAAATCCCCCACTTGCTTTATTTGATGGAAACATGGGACTATCTAATGCACATTGCAAGGGAAACAAAGGCAACGCTACATTGTGCATGAAAGTTGTTTAGTAAGATTATGTACATTTGGAATTCTTGGACTACCAAATACAACTTTTGTGGGCATGTACTTATTGCACAATAATTTCACAGGGTCCCTCCCCCTCATTTATCGCCTTTTGTTGATAATGAGGCAGAAGGTTACATTCCAGAATATGCAGAGACCATCAGGCGGCTACAGGCTGCAGCTAAGAATCAAGTCCTCCCCATGCCAGGTGTGGGCCCAGAAGATCTTGATGACCAGCAAAATATGTTGCTCGAAAGTAGAATCAACCCAGAAGAAGCTAGAGAAGCAGAAGAGAGAAGGAAGAAGGTACAAACTCCTCATCAATCTTTTTGGCATATAGAATCCTTGGTGTTAATAGGCAGGCAGTAAATATGGATTTTTTCCAGTGGGATAAGCACTGGTACAAATCTAGCCTGATTGTCATATTTATCTCTTCCATGTGCATCCATTGCATTTCACAGTTTCTGTGTTGATTCTTGATTCTCAATGGTGCAGATATCAATGCTTGAAAAGCAGTATCACAATGAATTGAAGAAGGAACTTCAAGGTGTCGTGAATGTGAATGAGCAAAAACCAGCAGAGGTTGCGGAGCCAGAGGAAGAGGCTCAACCTGATTTGCAGCAAGTTGAAGAGGATATTGCCAACTTGTCTAAGGTTGCCATGTCTCGCAGGAAGAGAAGACTCTACGAAGCCACAGAGGTAATGCTATGCCACTGGTCCTTTTTCTTCTACATTTTGTTGCGTGTATAATATTTTCTAAGCATGAATTTGCAGTAATGGTATGTAAAGAATAATGCAAATAGTTTTGGTTGTGACGTCAGTAGTTTATTCAAATTCCCAAGGCTAAAGCTTTTGCTAGTTCTTACTCACATAGAAATCTTTTTATTTCATATCAAATGCGGTGAACTTGAAATGGTTGAAATTTTTTGACCATGAAATCCGCAAATAATTAGTTTGGCGTTTTGCTTAATAGCGTTTACCATGATAACTACAATTGTAGATACATATGAGGCTATACTTTTATTGCCTGACGATTGCGTTACTATGAATGTGGTGTTTATATACTCAGGTGTGTAGTTCATATCCTCATATCTGACATATATCATTGTGTAAATATAGATTGGCAAGCAGCGGAAACGAGCTCACGTTGACCGCTTGAAAGAAAGGAGGAAGAAAATCGAGGAAGCCAAGAAATCAGAATAAATTGGAGGCAATAATATTCGCGTCACAGAAGGTTGTCTGTTGTTTGGCTATCTCAGTCGCTTTTGTTTATTTCAGCTGTTTTAAATTAAACGGAACTCAGACTAATCAATTCAATCAAAATTCTATTATTGTTTGGATATTTTTTTTGCAGCAAGTTCTTTTTCACTGTATACTATAGAGATTTCGCCGTTCACACTTTGTAGTGACCGTTAATTTATGGTACCATTGGCATCAAGTGCCAGGTGCCATGAAGGAAATTGTGTTTATCTTCTTCTAAAATTTTGGTTTCAGTTGAGTTTATATTATCACTAGTGTCTAGACACATGGGTTATGTTTTTTAAATTTCATATACATTGCATGGTTTCAATAAAAAATTAAAATTAATTTAAGAAGTAGTTTCACATAAGTAATTTTTTGGCTTTAATACACCATTTTTTTTTAATGTTCTCAATCTAAATACATTGAGCCAAAGGAACATTTAAAGCTGAAGTTCCTTATTAAGATTATCATAACTTTTGTAAATTGAGTAAATAATAAAGGTTAAATCCTTTCGATTTTTTTTTCCATTGTGTAGTGAGTGTTCATTTTCCAATAAATCTGGAATGAGCGCTTGAGACAAAATTAGCTTAAAAGTATTTTAGTTTAACTAATAAATGTGTACTTTTATATAACTTTAGATGACACAATCATACAATAAGTCAATATATATTTTCATATGGAAATAATTATTACAACATTTACTCTCATTGTATAAATTGGTTCAATTGTCGTATTAACGACTATCTTTGTATAATTGCACCAAAAAAGTATAATAATATTAACTTAATCATTTTTATTAAGCTTTAAATAATCTTTGAAGACTTGTAAATATACAGGTTTTGACACTCAAAATCTACTGTGGATGCAAAAAGTCAAAAACATTAACAAAAATATGCTTTATGTTAAAGCATATTCCATATCGATAATTAAATAGTATACTAAATTAATTATATTAAACTCATCTCTTTCATGCTATTGGGTCTTTTAGCGGAAATATGTTTTATTTTAAAGTATGTTCCATATCAGGAATTAAATAATATAATAAGTTAATTATATTGAACTCCTCTCTTTCCTATTGTTGGGTATTTTAGCGGAAAGTGATAGACTTTATTATGGTATTAAAATCAAAATAGTTTTTTTTTTTAAATTATTTATTAATTTGATTCCACCTGCTTACGTGCATTTGTCACCTTAAACTTTTAGGAATGCACTTGTCCCCTTAAACTCTTAGGAGTGCACTTGTCGCCTTAAAACTTGCAGGAGTGTTAATAATAGGGTAAATTGTGAGACTTGTATATGTATAGTCGTTGAAGTCCACTGATTAATTTAAAAGTAGTGAATTATAACCCTTCGAGTATATGTCCATTATAGTTCAAACGTAACATATGCCCACTACTATTAATTTAAAATTATGGGTTAATTATAACTCTTAAATTTTGTGCTCATTATTGTTTAAATGTAATGTATGTGTTTTAATTAAAATATGTGCAATTTTTTCATTCTCCAAAATCATTAAGTTTATTTTATAAATAGTTATATACTTTTTATATTCTTGTAGGTAATAGATATTTACAATTGAAATTAAAATTGAATAAAAAATTCACATAATTTTTTGGGTAGAGAAACTTAACTACTCAACAAAAATTGTAGAATCATTACTAATTTTACCTCAATACAATAAAAAAATTCATTCATATCAATTTTTGGTTAAAAAAAAAAATGCAACAAATTTCTTACCATGTTATTGTGTGTGAAAAAAATTTATTATCAAACCTTTAACAACTCTCCTTATTTGTTAAAATTTACAATATATATATATATGTGTGTGTATATTTATATATTAACAACAAATTGTAGTTAGAAGATATGACTAGACAATTACATATGAACTTAACATTGAAAATGTTGATTTGAAGGCTATATACATTTGTAATTTTCAAATAACATAGATAAATCAGTCCTAATATTAATTTATTTTGTATCCAAAGCTATCTATCAATATAATTTTATTTTATATTTATATTTATTTTCTGGAACAAAGCGGCATAAAAAATCAAAGTTAATGCTACAATAAACAATCAAAAGACCATTTGTAAATCAATCACTTATCACATATGCATGTCATCTAAAAATATAACTCATAAGGCTAAAGTTGCACACTTTATAATACATCTTTGAAATTTTTAGGCATACATATATAACTTAAAATGGTGCAAAACATAATAAATTAAAATTTGACTAAGTAATTCACAAAAGTTATAACTCATATCATTAATATATTGATTATCAATATTCCTATGAATCATTAGTTCGATCAGAAATCCAAACATCAAGAGTAAACAAAATTAGCTAAATAACTATTGAGTGAAAAATAGACATGAAAAAAAAAAACATCATATTTCCAAAAATTAATGATAAAAATATGTGTGCATGAATTTGCACAATATATTTATATAGTTTATGCACAAATATATCATAGCTTATGATTATACACTAAGAAAATATGTATATCAACAGGCATAGAGAAATATATGCTTGAAAAAAATTGGAAGAGATAGAGGGTGAGAAGATAAAGGAGGTGAGAAAAGATGACTGGTCATGATTATGATTGATCGTTTCTTGCTTTAATCTTTAAGACTACAAATTGTCAATTTGTGGCCCTCCAAATTATGCAACTATGGATCCTTGTGTTTAATGTCTATTCAAATACAATAAATACATATTACTATTTTCTTGTGACTCTTCAAAATTGTAAGCAAATTTTTAACTTACGGATACTTGTGGTTAATGACTATTCAAATATAATGAATGCGTATAATTATTTTATATGGAATTTGATTTTATTTATTAATAATTAATAATAAATAGTACAAATGTCAATCAATTAGGGGCGCCACTTGGCATAATTTGACTTAAAGACTCTCCTTTTAATTTATTAAATTAATTTAATTAATTAAATTATTCATTAACTTATTTCTCTGACTATTCTTTTATTTTTACTATCTATAATACCATATGTATGTAGCCTTTTTTTTTTTATTGGTAATTATGTATGCATTTTTTTTTATTTGAAAAAATTATGTATGCAACTTTGAATGCATAATTGATACATTCAATTATCATTAAAAATTTGTCATCAATTTATTTTTTATTAAATAATTTTAAATTAATTTAATTTTATGAATAAAAATTTTACACGTGTCAAAAATAAAAAATGTCACTTGACACAATTCTAACTTGAAGTCTCTCTTTTTATATTACTAGATGAATATCACGTGCGTTGCACGTGACATTTTTAGTAAGGTTTCATGTTCAGAAAAAAATATTATTTCTTCATGTACAATGAAAAGTGTTATTTTATTTACTTAGTTAAACTCCGATAGTAGTATTTGTGATTGAAATTTAATATTTGTTTACTTTTCTCATAACTTCGTAACAAAAAAAAGAATCGGATCTTAGTTTAATTATTTGCTATCATAATTCAAATGAAAATTTCAATTTTCCTCTAAATGATAGATAAATATTATTATAATCCATAAAAACAATTATTATATTCCAAATTTGAAAGTTAAAAAAATCAAAGCACTAAAAATGCTTATGATAATAAAACAAAAATTTATTACAGAGACACAAATTCAACATATTGCAATACCACTATTATAACA
>MKEJ01055824.1:297-10613 GCA_001753735.1 Embelia ribes
TTTTTTTTTTTTTGATGCCTCAATTTTGTAATATTTGGATCCAGTTGACCCACAATGACAAAAAAAACCCTTAGTTTTCTCTTTGTGCCTTTTTGTTTTCTTGCAAAATCTTAAAAACACGTGATAGTTTTTGTTATTTCTCAGTCAAAATGTTGTAATTACGTAGAACTACATTCTTTCAACTACAATTCAAAAATTATTAACAACCCCGCTGAAAAGTATTTTCTTATGAATATATTTTGTTTCCTATTCAACTGTTTTTCCCCCCTTCTAAGAACGAATGCTCTTGTCGTATTCAATTAGGGTTGTTGCTCGTTACTCTTTTTCTCAATCGGGTGTCTCGTTAGTTTATGTGCATTTTGACTAATCCCGAAAATTGTGTAATTCTCATGTCTACAGAAAAACCGAATGATAACCAAGCCACAAGCCTTTAATATTGCCCCAAATAATTATTTTCATCTTGGAGGTTTCCAACTTGCGCTTAGGACATCGTTTTCTGAAAACCGTTTTCGATGTGAATTTTTTTTTTCCAAACTCGTTTTAGAACTCATTTTCATGAACTCCTTTCTACTAGTAAACTCAAAAAATAAAAAATAAATCATATTTAATATTTTTTCTGTAATACTAATACTATCTGTAACTTTTCTAATATATATTAGAGTAGTAGTTTCTTTTGTAGATACAACAATTTTCTAATTTTATTTCTTTGTGTATAAGTAATTAATTACTTAAATTTCATCATATCTTAATAAAAAAATATTTATATAAATATGCAAGGTCTTATATGAAAAAAAAATATGAGCACTAATTAGAGTATGAAAAAATATGGAGGGCTAGGTTAGTCTTTTTGGACATTAGTCAAACTTAATTGTTGACATGGGGAAAAATTGTAATGTCGTAAACGTTGGGGGGTTGATTGTAATAGTCAGAAACCTCATGGGGGTAAGGTGTAATTTTACCTTCAAAATAATTTGTGATAATATATTAGTTTATCTATTTATTGCAAGGAAACTATTGATTATTCCAATACATTGCAAACTGATTTTGTATAACTTTTATGCGAATAATATTTTTCGACTCATAATATTAATCTTGAGTAGCTTTATGTCTTCTTCAAAAAATAGAATAAAGAGTGAGAGGCCATTTAAGTCCTTGAATTTCGCCTAATATCAACATAGATTACTAGGTAAAATCCAAAATGTATAAACCTTGAAAATTGGTCCCATTCATGAAAATGACACGTTTCATTTTAGAGAATTTTCAAAGCTCATATCATACGATCTTTGTCATAAAGGGCATATTCTAAGTTACTTTTAGCTTTTTGCTTCACTAGTCTTCACCTTCAAAAGCCCAATTAGACGCTTAATGCACGTCTCTTTTATTAACAAAAAAAGAGATGTAATTATGTTGGGGAATGATTTGATCTTACTACACACGCAAAAACAACGATACGATAAGGCACTAAATGCGACCTCTATCAAACGTAATGTTGAATGCTGTCACATCATTTCTGTAACAAAGTTTGTTGATAAATTTTTTTGTTTGTATAATATTACTTGTTAGTTTGTATCGTTGGGTATTATCGTCTACACCTCGTGCCCAACTATGAAGTAAAATACCCAAAAGAATTAAAACAAAATATGTTAGTCATTAATTTTCATATTAAAAAGTTACGGAAAAGGAAATTTTGGGTGGAGAATTTATTAACGGATAAAACCAAATAATCAACGGAAAAGAAAGTGAACAATAATGGCCAAAATACATCCTTGGAAATACACTTTTTTTTTTCCTCCAAATTTTCCAAGACATCAAAATAGAAAGTTTGGAAGTATATTTTCCTTTTATTTTCTTATTTTTTATATTATTTTCCATCTCAAAGTTTGAATTTCAAATAGTGGTAGGCCGGTAACAATGGCTAGAATTGAAAAACAACTCATGTCACCTGAAAATATTCGCTACATATTATCACACCATAATATGGCTTTGTATCTATGTGCCATCTTATTCGAATAACCCGTCGAAGTATCTCCATTTGAAAATAAGACTAGTTAGTGTGAAACAAAAAAGTGATGATTCCGTAATTCGCCTATCATAAAACACTACTAACATATGGAAACATCTCTAATTTCTAAAGAATAATTTATTTATTTATTTATTTTTTAAAATAAAAGAAGAGGTGAGGATTCCAATTTTACATCCTCAAGTCACCAACCTTTCATAATCATGTTTGTTCTCTTTTCTAATAAGTGGAGAATCTTTCTAGGGGTGTTTCCAACAAACCACATTGGTTCCTTTTCAAAAATTTCGAACACAAATTGTATTGCAAGTGCATATTCCTTAATCACTTGTAACTCTTGAAATTTGTCCAATAAAGATGATATTCATACAAAAAAAATAAAATAAAATTAGTAGATAGAAATTAAATAGAGTAATGTGTCACTAATTGATTAGTTGTACAAATTTAATAATGTGCTTTAATTTGAAAGTTACACTAATACAAAATTAACAAAATTCTAAGGGGAGGCTAAAGTTTCATCAATTTAATTAAGTTAAACGCCAAGCTCAGGCTGTTCCTAGAGACAAATTTTTAAGGAGACCATGCATGTTATTTTCTTTTTTATTTATTAGGAATTGTAATAGAGTGGTACAATAACCCCTAACTTGGCTTGTAATATTATGTTATCTTACCAATTCTACTAAAAGATCAGCTATTACAAGGACAAATTTAATACTCGTATTGTTATCCAACAACTATACTCAATTCGAATTGTAAAGAGTATTGATAATTGATAATTAAGATAGGGATGGAGTTTCATAATTTTTGGTCCCAAAATTATGTTAATATTTGTTGTGTCACACAAAGCTAGCATAGCTAATGGAATCCGAACATTATAGAGGTACAGCTAACAATTCTAAAAATCAATTAAAGAAGCCACGTCCCCATAATGCTCGCATCTGAAAGAAAATTAGATACAAAATAAAATGATTTTCACACAAATATTTAGGAAAAAGGAGTACAAACGCAAAGTAGAAACATTGTTACAATATAATTATAAGCTCCAATTTTGTTTCTAGAAGCATTTTTAGTTGATTAGAGAGTCACGATCACACAACCTACCGCTACAATTCCTATCAATTAGGATATATGTTTAATATAAAACGAGAAGAAGAAGCAAGAGGCAACTCTACGCATACAAGAAAAACTATATTTGTAGGAAATTTAAACATATAATATAAACAAAGATGCGACGGAACCTAGATTGTTACTAATTGTAAATGCCAAATATGAAGTATCCGTATTGATCAGCCGGCTCATGTTTACTGGAATTGAATGTCACAAAATCGTTTAAGAGATTGAGTAATTTTATTTTATTTTTTTTATAATTAAGATTAACAAATTACTGCATTCAAAATCTTACACGCCTCAAACCTTTGTTACTACCATTATGCACATGTTGATGTTTATAAATTACCAAATATTATAACCACAAGTGTCACTGATAATTGTGCAATTTGGCTAATAATAGTCCATTTCCTACGTCAATGCACGTTACAAATTGGAGGCCAGGGCATGTCACAATCATTGAAAACAACTGTTACATTATTTTTCTAATATTGTAGTTGTGATCTTATATATGATTGCTCAACGTATGCATAAATAAATATATAATCCGTGATCTACAAATCTCCACATCTGCATAGTCGTCGACATTAATTATATTTTGTTGTTTTTAAATTGTTTAGGACCACCTTTTTGGAAGAGGTAAGGTTTTAAATCCAATTAAATAAGCATTAGATCTCAATAAAAAAAAAATCATAATTTTGCCCCCCTCATTTGGTCTGTTGGTCCAATTATTTTTTCGTGTTGCATGATTATGTTATCTCGCTGCTTATTAATGTTTTGTTTGGTTGCCAAGTTCAAGTTCAAAATTTTCCATTTTTTGCTTAAGATAAATTGCATTTGTAACGTCTCAAAAATTCGACAAAATGTTTCGTTTTAATAATAATATTAAGCTTTGTATTGTAATATTATTATTGCGTGGTATACATGGAGTATATGTATATACGTGGTACGAAATGCGGTGTGCGGACGGGGTTTGTCAGTAGTTGCGTAAAATTACGTAGGTCGAAATTTAGGCATTCAAACGTGTTTTCGAAAGTTGTCGGACATGTCTATTAGGGTCTATGAGTGATTCCGAATGTTTTTGAAAGTTTTTTGGCCTAAGGGGCTTGGATCCAAAATTTTCGTGGCTTCAATTGATCTAAGTGCTCTTGGATCGATCCAAAAAATCAGACCGATCGATCCAAGAGCGGTTGGATCGATCTATTGGGGATTGATGCGTAGACTAAACACTTGACTTCTTCATTCTAGTTCTTATAAATTCCAAATAGAGAGAGGGGGGAGGGTGGGAGTTTATATTTTTCAACTATTAAAGCTTCAATTTCATGTAATCTTAAGGAACGGATTGGATTAAAAGTTGAAGATTTCTTATCCTCGGAGCAATATGAACGTTTTGGCGTAAGTCTTGTAAGGCCCTATTTCAAATAACTAATGAAATTGGGGGACTATGTTGCAATTAACTGAAACTTGAATGGAAATTTAATTCCCTTTTTTTTTCTCTCCGCTATTATTCACATTCTATATAATCTACGCGTTTACATAGAGAGAATAGGAGAGACGGGGAGAAACCACCCCTTGGCAAACGTAGGGCCAATAAGAAAATCAACAGTGGATTCGGACTCCTCATCTCGCTCTCGTCGTTTTAACGTAAGTATTTCTCACAAACTTTTAGTTTATACCCAAAATCTCTCAAATTCATCCAATTATTGGTTGATTGATGAATTGATGTGTAAGTCAATATCATAAACCTATGTCTCCACTGACTTTAGTTATAGGTTCGCATTTGAGTGACGTTTGATAGAAGAACTTGTCTTTCTCTAGCTTTCCGGGGAAAATCATTAAGTTTCGTATAAGATATGTCACAAAATTCAAGTTCTGATCGATTGAAATAATTGTATAAACTTGAAATTAAGGCTATAGAAATTGTGGAATAAAAATGATGATTTTTGAAGGCTGTTGTCGCCTATTTTGAACTCACCATTCGAACGGTGTGCGATTGCCATTTGAATGGCATTACCGCTCGAATGGCTACAACAGAAACAAAACTTCTTCTTCAAAATGATGAAAATGGATAACAACTACCTAAGGGGCTTATCTAAGAGCCCAAATGAACCCTATGTGGTCATGAGAATAGATAGCAGTTATTATTTGGCTAATCGTGGGGTCCTAGGACCAAGGTTGGCGTGTTTGTGTTATTTAGAACTTTGGGGCCCTAGAACCAAGGTTGGTTTGGATTTTATTGCTGATGAACCTTGGGGACCTAGGACCAAGATCGTCTTTGGATTTTGTTGTTGGTGGACTTTAGGGCCCTAGGACCAAGGTTGGATTTGGATTTTGTTGTTGATGGACCTTGGGGCTTTAGGACCAAGGTCGGCATGTTTGGCCGCGTGAGCAATAAAGATACTTCGTTGTCGCTTTATGCGTAAGGTGCGGGAAGATCTAGTATCTTTCCCGGTAGGACCTAGTATCCCGGTTAGTTGTGTGGTTTACTTTTGACAGTTCATGTATTTACATTTATTAGTTGTGCATGCTTTAGAAGATTGAGTTTAGCAATATATTGTGCATTTTTACTGCATATGTTCTATACCTATTGTTTCATTATTTCGATAGATTGGATATATATTTCTGACTCATACCTGCTTGGTCGGATTTTCTATTGTTATTTTGCATGAAAACGCCAAGTAGAACCAAGAGCTCGGATTCAGGGACAGTGACTTAGGACAGGTCGAGGCTCATTCGAGGAAGCACTTAGCTCTGTTTATTAGTTTATTTCCGTTGCGTTATCTTTTCGAATTCAGACAGTTGTAGGCTATTGGCCAAATTTTGATTTTATGCTCAATTTGAATATTTTGTAAGGCCAGAAAACATGATAATAAAGCTTCATGGATTATTTTTCCTTTGGATTAGACATTGTTTACATTCTATTATAAGTTATATTTTCCTATATATTGACCAGTGTTATAGAAATGAATGATTAGCAATGTACTCATAATTGTTAGATTATCAGGGCATTACAAGTCTCGTCTTTCATTTCTCTCATTTATTTTCCACTATTTTCGTACACCTTTCGTACGTGAAAAATAAACTTGATATTCTTAATCCTTGTAGCATGTGAATCATTTTTATATCTAGGTGCGAGATAATTAGGACTTGTTTACTAGATTAACTAGGAAGCGTAGCGAAGGCAGATTTGGGGTTTTTGCGTAGGAAATTTCAGGACGACTTATAGCTTTATTTTGGGTAGGTAGTTAATGAACTATAATATAAAATTGATGATTTTGTTGGTATGTAATATGATGTATATATGTGAATGTATGGCAAGTGCGTGTGTTGAATTTGGCGTGATGGAAACATCTACTAGGAATGGTACCCTCATTGTAGACTTTGTGTGATTAAATACATCTTATAAACATAGCAAATGGTATAGTAATTGTGACATATTTTGATACGTTACATAGGCATGGCATAGACATGGTATTGACGTGATGGTAGGCATAGTTAATTAGCGTATAGATTTACATGAATTATGCGAGTCGTATGTTTTCATGTTATTTGGTGGAGTTATTATTCATATTTATATGTGTAGTTATAACATATTTAATTGTGGAGTTTAAATGGCATTAAATTGCATTACATTGCATTACATGGCGTAACATGAATATTATATCATGAAAGCGAAGTTTTTGAAAGAAAATGCATGGAGTTGATTCGGGACATAAAAGTATCAATTTTATAAAAAAATGCGACGAAGCAAAAAGGTCATATAGTCTCACCGTGAAAGACGAGAAATCAGATCTGGGATACTCGATTGATCGCATCGCACTACGAGTGGCGGGTCAATGAAGACTTTGGTCCTATCATACTACAAGTGGCGGACCTTAGTGATTTATATGCAAGGTAATACTAGTCCCAAAATATTTTAGCATGGATGCAAGTGTGCGTGGGCATGGCTTGGGTTGGGTTGCATTCATGAGCATAATTATATTTATGTCATGATTTTCATATATGTTGTCATATATATTCATCCATGTACATATAACCTAATCTTTTTTTTATCGTAGAATTACTTGGCTAACCGTACTATTTCCATTTTTATTTCAATATATATGTGTGTGATATTATAGATGTGGAGGTGGGACCAGACCATGCGTAGATGCTTAGATGTAGTGTACATATTTTTGGCGCATCTATTTAGCACTTTCATTTTATGTACTTTATTTCTAATGTATAGCGTATTCTGATAGTGAGATTATAGAGGTGTAGTATTGATAGCGTGACGAAATTATAGATATGTTCTTACTCTTATACGAGGTAGAAAACATATGTATACCTTTATTTATCTGTTATCTTTGGCAAGCATACAGTTTGCAATGTTGTATTAGTAAATAGATAGGTTTACTATTTTATATATATTTTTTTTGAGTTGGAATTGGCCTTTTACCTTTCTTTTTAGAGTAGTTTTATATTACTACTGATGTTTATGCCATGTGGTTGTAGTACGTGAGTAGGATTATCCTGCAGTGGCAGCTAGATGCAGTGTGATTGGCACAAATGATTTTTATTTCTTTATTTCTGGTTCTTTTTATCTTTTGGATCTCACGACTCCGGTTCATGGATTGCAGGGCATAACAAGTTTGGTATCAGAGCTAACTAGGTTATGTAAATTTTGGTGGCTTGCGGGTGAGTGTTGTAGCGGGGAAGGGGGGCATCGAGAGTGTATTATGCGAAATAAGATTATTTCTTGCCGTAGTTTAGCATGCACTAGCATGATTAATCTGTGATAGATGAGTTAGATTAACACCATCATGCATTTCAATTTGCCTGACGTTTTTCTTCACTTGTTATTATTGGTGTGAAGTTTAGCAATGACAAGAGGAGATCGAGTTGGCGGTAGACACGAAGGACGTGGAACGACTACTTGATTAAGAGGAGGTTGAGCAGGGGCTCGTATTGCGGAAGAAGTTGTGGAATAGGTACCACAAAGGCACACTAGTACTATAAATGTGGAGCGACGAGAGGTGGAGATTCAGAGAAAATAGGGTATTCCAGATTTAGAAGATACGACTAGTGTTAAGGAGAGTTTGGTAAATTTTGAGGAAGAGGCTTCCTTGCCAACCTCAAGTTCAACCACGTGCACATGTGAGGGAGGCATTCGGAATATTGCGAGCAAGGGAAGCGGTATTGGAACGAGTTACTCAAAGCCTGAGGGAAAGTGAGGCAAGTGTCAAGATTACGGAATTTTCAACTCATAAAATATTTCGTACGATGAATCCGTCGACTTTCTCGGGAGATGGCTAGGCTATTCTCGAGGAAGATTGGATATTGAATATGGAGAGAATTTTTAGATCTCTTCACATGGATGAGGATGACTTACGAATGGCGACAATGCCATTATATTTAAGGGGCAAAGCGGATCGTTGGTTGCGGAGTAAAGATGAGGTGTGACAGCTCCTAAAACGTGTGGATGATGATACTCAGCAAGTGCACTAGGGAACGGGATAGTTTTATCTCAGTAAGTACTAAATATCGAACTCAAAGACTCCTACTAATATGTTATTTAGTGTTTACGAATTCAATCCAGTCCACGCAGTTTGCTAAACTAAACTACCCTAAATTTCTCGGGTTTGTTTTGATTTGGTTTTGAATTAACTAAACTAAACCGAGAACAATTTAAAGATAATTGAAACCTCAAAATAAATACGAATTAATGATAATGATTAAGATCTTGCCTGTACTGAAAATCCAATAATTTAATTTCTTCTCCCTAATTGACCAATTAATAAGCTCTAAAAGATTATTAATCTGGAAAATCACTGATGTGTATTGATCTGGTTTACTTCAACCTAGTGTGCCATCAGATAATTATCAGATACTATAACTATGACTAGATCATTTCTAAGGTACTTAGACAGGTTAAAAACCCTAGATTTTAGACTATTTCAATTTTTAGATTAAGTTTATTAAAAATATACCCCTCAATTAGGGTTAGTTCGAATCTGTTAAATCATCTTCATCTCCTAGGCAAGAATAAAAACTTAGCCTAGCATGCTAAAAGAAAACATAACAATAATATTTAAATAAAATATGAATAAAGATTGCATAAAATTAAAAAATAAGTAATATAAAATAATAACTAAAAGGAGAACTATAAGTAAATAACAAATAATTTAGATGACTACCAAAAGTATTGAAATTAAGGACATAAAGAGAATAGAAAAATTATGAGTTATCACAAAATTATTATAATGTACAAAGTTAAAAGAAAAATATAATTATACCAAAAAAGGAGGGAAAATGGAGTTGTTTTGATCCTCAAACCGGCACTGTTGTTGATGAGTGCTCTTTGGATTGTCAGAGACCTGGGCAACACCTCTTTTTTTTTAGTATATTCCTCCAATCTCCTATTGCCGCCTATGTATATGCATATGTATATGTATAATATAAAATCTAAGTTTTCAATGTGCTTGGGCTCAGGCTCATTGTTGATGTGTCAATTTTTAACTGGCCTTCTTATTCTTGTAAAGCCAATCAATAAACAATTACAGCAGTAGTCCTTCCTTTTTATTTCCCTTCACGAGATGGTCCCTTAATTTGGGAATTCCTCTATTCGCGCGTTATTTTGACAGCTTTGCACCTCTTCATGAAAAAATTCATAACCGGGGATAGAAATGTCCAAATCTATCCCCGTCTGAACCACTAAAACCATATTTCAAATATCTACGCATTAATACTAAGTTTGACAGGAGAGTAAATTTCAATAAGTACCAGAAATTCTTCAAACACTCACCAATAGTATACGAAAAATTCGTTTCGCCATATTTTACTCCAATATGGACCAAAACTATGCATTTTCTTCACTTTTACCCGAAATGCATAATAATTCTCATAATATTACAATTCTTCATATATTATGCATCTATAACAATTTAAGAATATAAATGCATTATTTTAATACCCTAAATATGTAATTTTTAAAGACCAATCACACCCCTACCTACATATTTAAAGACCAATCACACCCCTACTTACACATTACTAGTCCCTAGCGATGGAAATATCTTGAAGGTAAGCAACTATTAAGACCATGCAGCTCCAAAAAAATTAAACAAAACAAGATAGAAATTAAGGAAAAGAAAAATGACTTCAATTGATGACAAAAAGAAAAAGAAAAAAAAAAACCTAACTCACTTTCATA
>MKEJ01055826.1:0-11534 GCA_001753735.1 Embelia ribes
AACCGAAATACCGATAATCCGAGTGTATATAAATATAATCAATATGACTACATATATGCACTCCCATAAATACCAAAACACACTCATAACCGATCCAATATATCAACCAAATGTGGTATGTTATGCGATACATTACATGCACACTCCCAATCTATATTACAAGATTTCAAATATGACTCTCATGCACTGCTTCCAACGTGTAAATATTATTATTTCATTCATAATAATATTATTTTAAATAGCGAAAAATTCATCCAAATTTCGGAGTGTTACATACAGATTGGAATGTGTAGAGGTAAATTAAAACAATGGAGTATAAGAGTTCAAACTATTTTGACTATATTTAGTTTTGCTTACTTGGTTGAAAATTGTTATATTTTTTCACGATTCTAGTTTTTTATTTCTTAAACACTTGTTGATTGCAATTTTGCTTTTATTTTTCTACCTGGATGTTTGATTTAATTAATAATGGAAGAGACTTCAATTTCTTACTTCTAATTTTATGTGAAGATTATTTATTTGTTAAATTAAAGATGCTATAATAGTTTTGTGATATTATTTACCTAATGAACTGTGGTTGAACTAGATGAACCACGGTTCAACTATTGAACCGATGAACCAATTCCTTGACCAGTTTGTCCTCCGGTACGGTTCTAATAACACTGCTTTGAAGAATCAGTGCCGCCTTTATATGATTAAGCTTGATTGTTGGAGTGGGATAATTAAAGAATATTATTAACTTTTTATTGACTTCTTATCCCTTGATTAATTGAAAATAAAGCGACTGTCAACCCTTTTGTTTTAGGGAGAGGGTAGTTATGTGTTCAATACCTATTTTAGCAAATCATACGTTTATTATCAGTTGAAATAATTAATTTATTGCCAATAATTTTTTCAAAGAGAGAGAGAGAAAACTGCGCCCAATCACGGCCCAGAATGGCCAGAACGACTTTGGCCGAGAGTGGCTTAGGTCGAGCTGGGCCCCTTCACCCCCCGTCCCTTTTCCAACCTGATCAGGTCAGCCAAAGGTCTGACCCGATCATATTTCGACCGATTTAGTGCCGATTCGATTAGCTCTGACCCAATTTGGCATCCCCCTTCTCTTTTTGGCTAAGATTTGATCTTTCTCGTCTCTACCTTCGAATCTTAGCCGTTGTAGATTGGCAATTTTAGATGCTACTAATAAGTTGGCCTCTTGCTACCTGCCTTCTCGTCGACGTCTGCTATTTTAAGCCAAACCTGCTCCCTTTTTTTTTTCTCAATTTATTTTGATTGGCGGAATTTGGTAGAGCAACATATTGTTTCATCCGAATGAATTTTTATCTATTTGTACCAACGCCATACTGAAACGTGAATTGATAGTTATACTATATTTGGTGGAATCTACATTTATTCTATTGGCCAACATTTATAGTTAAATATCTGAATTTATTGTCTTTATACGTTATTACTCGGTTAGGGTTTTCACGGACCTAACTCCTAAGAATTAGGATTTTTTTTGTATTGCCCTTTATGTTTCCTCTTCTCAAAGCCTTGGTGGTGAAAATTGGTCGCTGACCCGGGCTAGAATTAATTGGGTTTGAATGTCAAGTAGTAAATGCTGAATAGAATAAACTATTAATTATCTGGTGAATTTTATGATTATTGGCAGTGGATGAAAAAATTCTTTTTTGGGAATAAAGTTTGTTTTTAAGTTCTATTTATGTTACGAATTGATTGGTTTGACTTATTATGTATTTTTTTGTATATTTCTAACTTGGTATAGTATTTTAATTGTTTATTTATTTTGTATCAGACTAATTTTGTGTTGTGCTGTATATTTCTAGTCTAACTTTGTGTTTTCATTGACTATAAAATTTTTGTTAGACTAGTTACGTCGTAATTTCTTCTGGAGCGAGTTATAATATTGGTTGAACATATGTAATCTTGTACTTCATTGTAATTTTTTTTGGAATTAATAAAATTTCAATTTTCTAAAAAAAAAAAAAGAAAATGATTAATTTATTAAATTTCAAAATTCCCCGTCAAGTCAACTACCATCAGCACATATAAACAGACATACAAATGATCGAAGCAAAGGCTATAATTATCAAAATTGATGACTCATGATTTTTAAAAAATATTGTAATTTCCCCATGGAACACTGTATAAGTTAGAACAAGCCTAATACTGCAAATGTTTATGCATTAGATTATGGATTACTATAAGTTTGTTGAACAAACCTTCTCATTATATTTTGCTCCCATTTATATACATTTGTAGTATATGATAATATTGAAAGCATGTTTAGCATGTTAAACAAATGGAGAATGGCAGGTAACGAAGAGCAAACTTGTGCTAGAGCCAACTGCCGGTCTTGTAGAAAAAACAATTCAGATACAACGAATTTTAACGAGACGAGTGATGTGATGGAACATGGACCAAAGGTCCGGATTCCATGGGTTCTATAAGATTTTTCAGCAATATATAATTATTGAGGGCACGAAATGATGGATACGTTTGGGCCATTACAAAACTATTTTTCAATCTTTGCTTTTTAATCTTTGATTATACAATGTCCAAAAATTATGTGGCATTAATACTACCGTTACAATTTTATGTTGGAAAATATATGGTTTTCAATATAATTTTTACAAGATTGAAGCTCATGAAAGTTACCAAATTTGAATCATTTTTATGTGGAATACACATAATATTTTTTACCCGTTCTTGGGAGGGTTTTAAAGCTTGTAATGTAAGTTTCGAAACGGTATATTACATCGCAAAAAATCATAAAGCGCTGTAAATGAAAATTGACTTTAAAGTGAGGTGTTTAAAGGGGATTAAGGTGTGATGTCTAAATCTTGTGGGAATTATCCTACGTCGACTAGACAAATGCTTCTTATGTTGTATATAAACAATAACATGTGATACTAGATATGTAATATAATGTGACAAATGTAAATGGGGGTGGAAGCACCACGCATGCGCGTCGTTCGTCCAGGCTGGGCTTGGTAGCTAGTTGCGCATAGCGCGTTAGACGTGTCTTTATCCTTATCCGGGACCGGGTCAGGGTTTGGGTCAGGGTTTGGGTTTGGGTCTGGGTCTGGGGTCAGACCAAGTATTTTTAATTAAATACCTTAAAAAATTACGAAAAAAACCCATAAATTTAAATTGCAAGAAATCTTCAATATTGTAACTTCTCCACTTGGCTATTAAAATAACCATTCTTCAATTTTCAATTATTCTGGAAAAAAAAACCCGACATCACCGGCAACTTTTTTTGCACACAACCACAGCTATATAGTCAGAGAGTACCAACAAAAGACTCGATCAGAAATCCCAATTGTAGCTTCCATTAGGGTGTAGTGAACATATGTGGGAGTTCATTGCCAATTCAGGTCAGAAGCAACTCGGGTGGTAGACAAATTGGATTTAAGAGAACACGGTAAACTGTGGTCTCGTCTGGTATATAAGATTTATTTAAAATTTTGTAGTTTATGTATAACAGTGTTGTAAAGGAAAAAATATATATATTTTTTCATTTTGTTATTTCTAGTTTATTATATATTGTTATTATTATTCAGAAATTCTTTTAAAGCAGATCTAACATTTTAGACTATAAAAACTTGTATCCCCTTCTTATTTGAAGTGGGGAATGAAATAAAGACTTAAGCATTTAAGCTTAGGATTTTCTCAACACCATAAGTTAGGTTAGTTTTCTCACAACGTGAATGAAAACAATGTAAGTATCATTGTTTTTATCATGATGCGATGTTCCTAGCGTGCAGAGATAGGCCAAAGATAAATTACCTGCCCGAGTTTTGAGTACGAATCATCATCAAAGTGCGATAAGGAAATCTATGTTCCGGCCGCTGAAGAAACAACTTCTTGTTAAGAAAGAGAGAGATACCTAGCGTTTGTCAATATCATAAAAATTATTCATATCATGAGCTAATTATATTCACTTCCCACATTGATTTTGGTATTTTCCGAACCCTAAAAATATCATCGCGGACTTTCTTATCATTATTGGAGGATACGTTCTATTAAAATCAATTCATATACCTCATAACTTTGAAGAGACATTAATCGGTAAACTATGTACATGGACCATGTAACATGTTGTACAAACAATGCTTTACAACTTACCTACAAAGAACAACAAACCTTGTCCTAAAAAAATAAAATAATAATAATAATAAATCAACAAATTTTAGATTGGAAATTGCAAGGTTGAGAACCTTTTCGGATATACTGTCCTTTGAGGCCTTTGAACTCTATGATTCCTTTGTACAACACTTGCTGATTGAGGGGCATGGTTTCGAATGCTCTCACATCACCGAACCTTTCCCCGGTGGAGCTCCGGCCACTGTGCTCCACCTCGCTCGGCTGACACAACTTCTTGTTCATAGTTTCTGCCACGTCGTCCGCGAACCGGACCTTCTTCTTTGTGTGATGTTTGTTTGTTCCAACTGTATGTATCAGCATCAAGAGGAAGAAAGAAGAAGGGAAAAACAAAATTAAGGAGAATGAAGAAGATTAGCAAAAGAAAAAAATTATTGTGTAATCACTAGTAATTTAAAATGTGAATAGTTTCAGGATTCTTGATATTAAAAGTGGCATTTAAAATATGAATAGTTTCAGTAAAATTAGGGAGAACATTGCAATCTGAATTGTTGAACAACAATTTTTCAAAACGTTTCATAAATGTATAATACGATTAACTTTAGTGTAATTAACCCTTGATCATATTTATTAAACGAGTTTACGATTTTAAAATGCCTGAAATGATATCAAATAACGAGCATACAAATAAAATTCCGTTTGCAACTATGTGGCCATTTAAGGAATCCTTACAAAATTTTGAGCAAAATTGATGCATATATTTTGATTATAATTTCCGAAGTAACAAAAAACCACAACAAATACCATAAACAAAATGAAATCTAGAGAATCAATCGTATACACATACGCAATTCAGACTCGAACTTGTTCATGAATTCGGAGAGGAGGCGCTTGTGAAATTGATGAGCGAGGAGCGCGACGCTTCCAGAAACTACACACACCGCCATGAACACTACACCCATCGAATAATTATCCATGTCTCTCTCTCTATATATATATATCTGAAATGATGAAATGTAAATTTAATTTATCGGCGTTGTACTAATGCATAGACTTTAAAATGGAACATAATGGAAAAATAAGGGGTTGAATGGATAAAAGGAATGGATTGCATTTTCCACGAGAATATATAGAGAAATTGGTGTGGAGAAGTATTTTAAATTATCTGCGTGGAAGTTGAAAATTGATGTTAATTGGAAAAATTGTATGTATGGCGTGTTTGGTATGTATATATATATATGGGCCAGCAGTTGTTAACCGCCAGCCTTCTAGAAGCCGTTGGCCATTCTAATCCCAACAATGGTTTGGAAATACGGTAGTTGCTGCTGTAACAGTGTAACTGTTCCAAAAATTTGAACGATTGACCCTTTTGTATTATTTATTTATTTCTTCTCTTCTCTTTTGAATCAGTGGCATCGAAAACTGCCCTTACCAGTTAATATAGTGTGGTAATATTAAAGGTTGTGGTGATTCCATTATGTTGGAATTTTGACGAATTTTTAATCGTTAGGGCTTGGTTTTTTCCAACTTTGAGCAAAATATGGTGAGGGCCACTCGATGGAATTTGATGATTTTGGATCTGTTGGAAGTCTTGCCAGAGGTATTTATAACAAACTATTTATAAACCCGAATCGTTATCGGGTGTGAATGATATATAGGTTAAGGGCGATGCCCATGAAATAGGTAATAGTGAAAAGAAGTGGGATAACTTTTTAAAAAATTAACTCACATCAATTTGATTTTGTAAAATTAAGTTACATATAAGCCTAATTTATGCGTAAAAGGTTGGCCCCTTGAGTTTAGTATAATTTGTGAAAGGGGTGTTATGAACCATGGTAGTTGGCTATATTTATTTGGGCCGATATTGACCTTATTTATTTGATCCATATTTATTTGGGCCAATATTAATTAAATATTAGTTTAATTAAATTCGGAATGAACTTTAATTAAATCAAGCCCAACCCAAATTCAAAATGCTCCGCGGGCCAACCCGGGTCACTATTTGACCCGCGCCCACTATAAGGTCATTTGATCCGTGTTATTGCCCTGAAAGGTCACAGCGTTTCGGTTATTTGCGAAACGATCCCAATTGTATTAGAAGTCGTGTTTCACACTCTTGGATTGGAAAATTGTAACTTTTGAAGACACCCTTCATTTCTAGAAATACCTAGGGTTCCCCAACACGTTTGTAACGTTACTTAAGCACCCGAAATTTATGGGGGGAAAAAAAGCACTCGTACACACTGCATTATATTTTCAAATCATTTAAAGAGTCGTAAAAAGTACCGTATTCCCCCAAAACGTTTGTAGCATTACATAAGCACCCAAAATTTATGGGGAAAAAAAAAATCACTTGTACATAACGCATAATTTTTTCAAGTCATTTAGAGAGTCGTAAATAGTTCCATATTGTGAAAGAACCAATTAGAGTTCAGAATGTCACTTCCTTTTAAACTTGCGAGAAGGTTGTTATACCCTAGGAATACACGATTGTCTGAAGCTGGGAGAGGCCGAGAAATAAGAATTTAAGGGTACAATGTGATACACGTCCTGGATTACATCTGAAATCGTTGCGTTCGTGATTCTACTATAACGTTTTCTACTTTATCTTGCTGTGGAAAGCTTAAGTGTTCTATTTTTTCGATTTAATTTATTTATGCTATTATCAATTTCTAATTTCATACAAGATTATTATTCTACGGATACAACACATTATCTCCACTAAATCGGATCGTAATGATTACAATGTCGATCGAAATCATTATATAACGGTAGTGACCAATTTTTAAAATCACGAAACCCGGAAAGGAAATTAAGGGAGATTATAAGGACTTTCTCATCAACACAGTTTTTCTTAGCATTTTTTTAGTTTCATTAATAATAGCCAGATCTTTTTATTTTCCACATAAGCAACGCTTAAAATGCATATCTATAAATATGCTTTCCAGATGCATATAATGACATGTGCTATGAATCCAAGTCTTTTATGAGTGAAAAAACTCTATACAGATGATGGAGGATGAGAAATACAAGAAAGTAGAGAAAAAATGTTTCAACAAGGTCGTAATAATAAATTGTTTTTTTTTTTTTTTTCACTTGGGTTGAATTCAAAAAATGGGAAATGGCCAAGAGACAAATACTCTTGCTCTATTTTTTTCTTTTTGGCTTTACACTGCCCTAACTGCATGCGTACACTTATTTTAAATAGAGAAATGCAGCAACGGCTAGTACATGTATTATGGATAGGTATCTATAATAATGATGTTGATATAATCACAAATCCCTTTCTTATGCTAAGAATTTCCATATTTCATAACTTAGAGGATTTAATACTTTGAATTTTCCATTACCGCGGGCTCGTCAATTTCTCATGAATGTTGAGCAAGGTCACCATTTTCGTTAATATCTTCATTATTATTTTGTATTACGCTATGGTAGCTAATAGAGGAAATTTCACTTGGACATTTTCCTTGCCGGTTTAAAATCGTCATTTTTTCCCGCTATGATTCTACGAAAAGCAAAGGACCCAATAAATCTTTCACTTTGGTCCATTCGCGTAAACTATTCGTGCTGACATTGCCGATGTAAACCAATTAAACACATATGGTTGAACGAAGTTATTTACACTACTTATTTTTAGTTTATTAATTATACCTTCCTGTATAAAAGATTAATTAAAATATTTTATTTTTATAATATCCTGTAACAATTGATGCAATTAACTATGTATTATATGATTAAACCTCATAAAAGTATCAACAAAGTGAGCCCAAAAACAGAGGGGTCATATTGATAAAGTTAAAGAACCATTATTCGAGACACTACAAGTATATCGATTGAAGTCAAGATTGAGTGATAAAATGTGGCAAAGACCCAAACATGAAGGGGTCATGCTCTAGAGTCTATAAATGTAATTAACTAGATCAAATTATAATAAAAATTACTGTTATAATTAGGTTAAACTAGTGATCATGTGTGACAAACTAGAAGAGAATTAAAAGGGTGAACGTGGCAATAATTAGTGGGATACGTGCCATACAATGAAGAGGAGTGGTAGAACGGTTGCAAAACAAGATTTAAACATCACCGTTGGATTAAGATCATATGATCAGTAATAAACAAGAACAATTATAATAGTTATGCGAGCAACTCTATAAATATGCAACATAGATTATGGGAAATGACACGGTCAACCACACCCCATACTCAGGCATTATTAGGAGTAGGCTGTAAAACTTAGTTTTATTTAAGAGTAGCAGTAATTTAGATTCAATTGACACTCATCTAGTTATCTGTACTTGAAGTTGATTTTGTTAAAAAAAAAAACAGTTTATTTGTTCAGAATCCTCTTACTTACAAACACTTGCACCATACACTATTAAGGAAAGTCTAAAATTAAAATAAGGAACCCAATCCGCCTTAGTTCTTGAGTTCTAACAAGCCATTCCAGCACTAGTTTAAGAAAACTGGTAAACAGATCCACTCCCACATTTTCATTTCCATATTTAAGTTTAAAGTAGTAAAAATTAATCTACTCCTTCACTCCTCTCAAAACACATCCTTGAAAGCGCAAGCTAACAGCCCAAAGGTCTCCTCACCGCATACCACTTAAATCCCATGTTAAATTCGATTTCTAGACTATTTACAGATTTGATATGTGGAGAGCTAAAGTACATTTCCAGATTTTTTATCATTTTAATACAATTCTCAGTGAACAGGAAAGTAATCACATAAATTGGATGAAATAAGCATCAAATTGTCAACCTCTTCCCAAGTTTCTCCATTAGCTTCGAGCAAAGCTGCATGGCAAGTTTTCAATTCAACTGGTTTTCCCGAGAACATTGAGGCTGCCTCCTCCCATCCTTTATTATGTCCCATACACCTGCAGTGACAAAATGGAAAGTGAAAACAATGGCCACCTTCTATTATTTTGGCCTCACCACAAAAGCTTAGTAAAGTATGCCATTCCAAACAATCAAAGGGGAACAATTAGTTGTTTTTTTTTTTTTTTTCCCAAGTTTGATTTTAGAATTTATGTAGTTTTACATCACTGCAAGTATGTCGTCCCTCGATAAATTGCAGATGGCATGTTGAAGGTGTTGAGCTGTCTGTCCATCCATTGCTGCAATGGAATAAAAACTGGAAATGAAATGCACCTCAGCTTCCGTAAATGCTCTTACTTGCTGTTGCATTATCGCAAGTGTTTCCTTTGTGCGGGCTGCATCACTAAGAGATGAAAAGAGCAGTTGAAATGTTTAATCAAGGAAATTGTGTGAAAAAGCATTAAGCAGCATTCAAGAAATAACAACAAATAAAAAGTCCAAACCTGGACAAAATAAGTTGAGGAATCCAGCCGAGCTGTTGGAGCTTTTGTGAAACTTGTATGGCATCAGCTTGTCCAGCTTTACTCAAAGGCCGATCATGGTCTATGCAAGAAACGAATTATGCACAATCAAGGAAAGCAGGCAAATGCATGCGACCCTGTCTGGCCTGATTGATTCTTAGATATAATCAACCAAGGTAATCAAAATACTCCATATAGAAAAAAGGAGGCCAGGAGAGGGTATGCCTAATTCTTTTTCGTAACAGCTCAATTTCTTTGAAAGGCGACATTAATTTTGGAATTTATTTGGAAATTATTGAAATATTGTTGTGGCTGGAAATTTCTGTTATATATATATATATATATATACACCTACTCCAAGTTGATAATAACAGAATTGTGATGTCAGCAGCATCACAGTTAAGAGATGAGAATTGATTCCATTTGTGCAGAACTGGAGTAACTACATTTACTTATTGCATCCTCTAAGAAGAATAGACATATGTATGTATGTATGTATTGATGGAAACTGGCTTTAAGTTTAAATGCATAAAGGGGCCACCCGATGGAATCAAATACTAGTAAGTAGAGTATTCTGATATGGTTTTTAAGCTCTTTTGTAATTGTAGGCAGGCACTTGATAAAAAGTAGTATTACTATGTGGAATTGCAATTTCACACCTGCCTTGCCTCCCACAAACAAACTCTATCAGGTTACTGTATGTATAATATATAATAAATATAAACAGAGACCCAATATCACCTGCCAATAATTATAGTGAGGTGAGGTGAGGTAGCTCTGTATTGATGAGAATAGGTTAGGTTAGGTTAGGTTAGGTTAGGCAGGTTGGGAGTGAGTGAGTGAATAATAATAATACCTCGAATTAGTGACTTATTCAGCGAGGAGCTATGAGCATGACGGAGAAGTATAATGCGCCGCCTAGGAGTAGGAGGAGAAGAAGAAGAAATGGCCGATGATTCTGAAGAAGACTGTTGCTGAGACTGAGCTTTGGTGGTAGTGGCGGCGGCGGTGGCGGTGTGAATGAGTCCGGCCGAGTACAAGGAGGATAACATCATGTTCCTCCTTTTGAACGACGAGGAGGAGGAGGAGGAGGTTGAACTGGGGGCGCCACCACCAAACACATAACCCACGCCAACGCCGGCATTCATCCTTCTACTATTTCAATTTCTAGTCTACTCTAGCCACAAACGGATATCTACTTGTTTGCTTCGAATTACAGAGTCTTTCTAAATATATATATATATATATATATATATATGTATATGTACATGTATATATATATACCTTGTTATCGGATTACTATACACATTACTACAAAATAGGAAAAAATAACTATAGATCATATTTGATCTGAAAATCTGTTCTACAGATTTATTATTAAATATTTTAAAACTACCATGATTTTTTTCGTGTAAAGATCGATTTTTTAAATTGCGACTTAAATTATTTCACATATATTCATATTCATGGCTAATAATGATCCTTGTCACCTATAAGAAATTTACATTGTAAAAATGTTTTCTATTGAGGTGGTTTGCATATGGAAGGGGGATATATACGACTATAGCCACAAATCGACGATAAGAGATGATGACAATTTCGCAAATACTAGTATTTATTTATTATATATATTACATACACAAATATTATATATCTCAAAAATCAAAATGGTTTTATGCTTCTTCTGAAATGCTATTCAGATGGAGTTAACTGCTTATTCTTCCACCTCTCTCCTACGCATTTACCCTAATTTCTCTCTCAAGGTAACCCTAACTCTTTTTCTATACATGTATGTATGTATATGTATTGTGGTATTCATGGATGTGAATGAAACTAAAATAAAAAAATGGGAATTCATTTCATGGCAGGGCAGAGCCAGATTGCGCAAGTATCAAATTTATGGGGGTGATGAAATTGTACATATAAAAAAATTATAAAATTTATGGGATGATGAAATTATGCATATAAAAAAAAAAAAATTAAGCTAAAATTACAATTAAAAAGCTTTACAATAGAAGTTTTCAGATGCTAAAAAATTAAGGGGTGGCCAAAGCCCACATTAGCAAACTAGTAGTTCTGTCCT
>MKEJ01055849.1:0-14895 GCA_001753735.1 Embelia ribes
CGCTTACAATGGCGTCTCATGGCGATGGTAATTTTCAGATTTTTTTTTTTTTCATCCTTCATAAATATCAATATCTAATAATGACCATTAATATATGCGGAGTTACTGGATGGATATACGATGGGAATTGATCTCTCTAATTAATATGTCAATGTTATCAGTCCAATATGAGAACCCTTTAGCACACCCGACAGCGAACACATACTTTTTTTCCCCCTGTTTTTCTTTTCTCATTTCTTACCCTTTATTTGGCAGTGATACATGTGCCGAGCTATGACTCAGTTAGCAGCAAGTTCCACTCGAAATAATACCATTTCATTCTAGGTGGTAAGCCGGCTGAGCCCATGATTTTTAGGGCCAGATCAAAGCTTTGGGTTCACAGACAATGTTGCCCGAAATTAAATTCGGAACAGAACATAGTTCGAAAATAATTTTGTTACCTCGTGGTAAAATTTTGAATGCTCAATTTCTTGTTGTATACCCAATTATTTTGGTGTCAGATTTTTCTTCCTGATTTCAGATGGTTGAATAGCATAATTATTGATTACCAGCATCACTTGGGTGCAAAACAGATAATAAGATTTGCTTGTCTGCATAAATAGACTTCCTTGTACTTTTTTATTTGTTTTATTATTTTGAGTGGTGTATTGGTCGGTGTTTTCTTTCAAGCTATGGGCCCCAAAACACCATTGCTAAGGATCTCAAAATACCATTGGAGAAATGTTCCCTTTTATCCCTGGTCCCCAAACAAAATACCCTAAAGCTAAGGATCTCAAAAAGTGTTGGACCCATCTACTTATTTTATTATTTTAATTTTTTTCAGCCAAGTTATTGGGTCCCCTCCTCAATTAAAAAATATAAGTTTTTATTTGAAATAATAAAACAATGACGTTTGCAATGGAAGAGAAATTACTTTGGGATCTTTAATTAAGAATTTTGCTGAAATGGCATATGAGAAAGTGGAGAGATTTTTAAAATGGGTTTCCCATTGGAGATGCTCTAAATAAAGCTAGCACAAAGGGTAGACATGAAACTAATGTTAAGAAAAAAGTCCTTGGCGTTTTCATGTAGGGGAAAAAAAGTAAAATGTACATGCAAAGAGAGTTAAATTACTAATTTAAAATTAATTTGATTCTAATTCTTTTTTACCTCTGGGTTTTTGAGGGGAGGGGGAATTTCAATACTCATGCAAAAAGGGTAGGCGAAGTGAAAGCAATTCATAGGGTACAAGCTTAAGCAAAAAAAAACAAACATAAAATAACATGTCATCAACTTTCTGAAACAGCCCAAACAAATATTCTAACACTCTTAAAAATGTTGTGACCCTTAACTAGAAAATTCACTGACTAATCTGGAAAAAGTAATCCACCTCCAAAAAACGAAATCTAGAATCTTGTGCTTATTTTCATTAGGTCGAATTCAAAATAACATTAACAAATTACCAACAATAAAATATGGTAAACTAAACTAGCCCAAAACTAACACTCTTGTGCTGAGGTTAAGACAGCAACAAGATTTTAAAGAGTCCATAATCGCGGAGAAAATTTAAATTTTCATCTGTAGAAAGATATATACTCTATGCCACATCGCTTCCACTCGGAGGAGTCAAGAAATTATGTCAAAGAAAAAAAGGAACAGATAAAATATTATGTACATTACATTATAACAAGCCTGTCGCGCTTGAAGGGGAGTTTACCCGAGACTGCCTTTTCAATTTCCCAAATGGATTTCCAATTATCAATTTTCCCCGGCTGGCTGGTTCCCAAGACAATACCAATTCCATAGCGCACGAGTTGTTGCCAAAAAGACAGAAATCGGGCACGAGTTGTGGCCAAAAAAAAAGGAAAGAAATTGGGCAAACTTTTCATTTTTCTTGAGTTGGAATCATTTTGAACGAAAGATCATACTATGGTAAAGTGTGGTTAGCAAGTCCCATGGATTCAGCGAGTTCTCTAGAGGCCAATGAATCGGCTTGCGCCTGCACATTTGACACAACATTAATCAATAAATTGCAACTGAAATATCCACCGCTGTAATTTTTTTTTTCCCTTAATCAATGATAGTAATTAATGGGTACGATATTTGTAACCAAATGTTAAGAAAAGCTATTTATGTCACAAAGACTGGATTTTATTTTTTTGAAGGGCATAACATAATTTTTCTAGGAAGCATAATTGACTATAATTCATTAATGCTAACAATAATTATTAGCTACACTAAGGAAAAGAAATTTTATAACTTGGAGATGGTAAGATATCAACCTGAAGACGATGTAGAAGATACATCAGGAAGAGATGTACAAATACCTGCGCATTATCAATCCATTACTCGTCATGCTATAAAAATCTATTATTTATCAATGACAACAAATTTCAAACAGAGAAAACTACAAAAACTAAAAAATAAAATGTTCAACAGATACGTTCAATGGTTCTTACTAAATAGCAAAGCAATGAGATTCGCGCTGTTGGATATCGTGAAAGAAATCTTGTGGCTCTGACTGCTCCAGTATCTAGAAGTTTAGCCGCCTTCTGCAACTGCACCAGAGAATAGGTAAAGATCAGAAGAAAGCAAGAAATAACACACAAAATGTTAAAAAATAAAGTTGCGAAAAGAGAGGGAATCTACCTGTATATTTGCCACAGCCATATGGCGGTGATGCAAAGGTAAAGGCCTGCAATGAAGTCATTATGCTTTAAGTAAAAAAACGTGTTGTGGAAATAATTATGTACTAAAATGACATGCCATTGTCACAGTCAACAACAGATAAAAGACTTTATTTCAAATGGTACACAGAGAACCAGAAAGATGCATAAACTGCAACGCTCAGTACTAGAAATTTTAAACATGACTTCTCAACTACAAAAAAGTACATGCTACAACGAAAAAGTAATCAATGTCTGCTCCTTACATGTACACTTTTCAGCAAAAAGATTAGAAAACTATAATACATAAGTCCATGACTTATAAGTTAGAACAAAACATCATCACTTTTAAGAGGTCTACTTGATCCACCGGAGCCAAAACAATGACAATTAGGATGACATACATTGGATCTGAGATCAAATAGTCCTAGAGTCATTTGCTTCCACTTGCGTCTGAATTTGTCCTAGGAAATTCAGCTGTGTGTGACGAATCAGAGATGTGTCCGCATTCATTCAATACAACACACTAATTTTTCCCCAGGAAAGTGCATATCATGTACCAAGTAGAGTTACACTCCAGAATGGTCAGAAAATAGAAGACAAAATGAAATTCAATGAAAATTTTCACCTATCTATGGTTGGAGCCCAATAGAGGACCTTGTAAATATGCATGAGACTTGACAACCTCTTGCGTCATTACTTATCATCAAGTTCAGAACCAAACTAAGTTTACCAGATAGATGAAATTTAGATAATAACAAGGACAAATTCAGAAGATGACACGAATTGTCAAGAAAAGCAAATGATTATTACTCAACAAGTCCAAAAATATGCTGAAAAGAATGAAACACGAGCCAAATTTCGAATACAGAAGAGAGAACATACTCAAGTGCTTTCATGTCAGAGTCTTCTTCCCAAGACAATGATGCTCGTCGAGAAACTCGACTCCTTTCTGCTTCAACCTGCTTAAGCAAGAAAATTACTTCCTTTCTAGACCCCTGAATAAAACTTCCAGTGAAGTGAATAACTTGATGCTCTATAACTAATAAACAAAAGTAAAAGCAGCCTTTTTTCCCAATCTATAACTAATACAAGTTCTGCCAGAAAACAAAAAAATAAAAAATGTGGGAAATACGCTGAGATGAAACAAGACATGATTTCACTTAAAAGCGCAAGTACTAAAAAATGACAACTGACAAGATATTGAAAGACAAGCACATCTTGGGAGAAACTTCCTATGCGCCTAGGTCAATGGCAATAGCAGAAATTGAGAAAGGATTTTAAGAAACTTACTAAAGATGTACGACATTGACTGCCATGGCAATGGTGACTAAAAGACAAACCTGAGCTTCTCGATGACGCCTCATTTCCTTCTCCAACTGAAATTCTGCTGCAGCTTTTTCACTAGCCATGGCTTCTAGTTGTGTTTGCTTGTAATACTGAACCAGCAAATAAATTAGAAATACAGAAAACAAAATACAAGGGTATAAGCTTCAGTAACTTTTGTATCTGACATACCAAAAGATCAGTCAGTTCACGGTATCGTTTCTCCAGCTCCATATGCTCCTGAAAACATTAGATCAGTTAGTGGGATGAATTTCTAGTTATTTAGCTCAATATGAGGATGGAACGCCTCCAGCGAATTCGATTGAGAAATTTGAACTTCTCTTCGTGGGTAAAGGTTCATGTCTACAAAGTTCAATTTTTGGAGACCTTGAAACTTTCGAAAACCCAAGAAAAAATTGACAACCAAACAAGTTTCTTAGATTTTGAAAACCAAACATGGGAAAAAACAGCCTCTTAGGTTTAATGCAGACAATCAAATTCCCTAACACAGTGCATGAGGATGAACAGCATCTTAAGTTTAGTATAGATGATTATAAACAATGTTAAAGGGCACCATGAGCGGAAAGGCCTGCAGCCAAGCAGAGGTTAGCCACATATACAAAGACAGTACAAGCAACTAACTTGACGTGAATAATGCTCAGCGTCTCTCTTCATGGCAGCCATTTCGACTCTCAATTTTTGCACTTCAGCCTGCAAAAAGTAATCAAGAAAAATCAAGGTCGATTATTATGATTATTTATCAACGGGTGACAATTAATACAACAATAGCATAAATGATAGATTTAGTTTTAATTCCACACCTTAACATCTAGCACCAGTTCTTTAGAAATACAAGCATAGACCTCCAAAAGAAACTTACCTCCGAGGAAGCAAGTTTGCTCTCAGCATCTCTCTGCATCTGCCGGGCTCGCTCCGCTTCTTCTTGCCACGCCTGCATCTTCACATTGAGAAATTAAAATCAGCAACACATTCCGAAATCAAACTTAAACTTTCGAAATAATGTCAATCCAAAGCAAAGGGATAATAAACAAGTTAAGAGTGAATTAACGATTATGAAGCATTTACCAATCAATAAAATGATCTCCTAATGCTAAGATTGTTTACATAAATTCAGGTTAAATCTTCACCAAGAGAGGCAAAATTTGAGTAATTGAACTAAGGGTACGTTTTCATTGCTAATAAAATCATTTATAATTTCAAAAGGAACATAGACAGAACACTAAGAGTAATGAGAACCATAAGAATCTTTTGTACCAGTAGCTATTCTGGTTACATGTTAGAATATAGCTGCCTTTGACATGTGTTTCTATTGTTACCTGAATCATTTGATTAGCCTCTTCGGGAGGCTTTTTCTGTCCACGACGAGTGCGGGCTTCCATATCTTGCAACTCTTGATTTAACGATGCACATTCAACCTGATGGCAGATAATTGTGACATGAATTTCTGCCTTGATATATCGTAGCTGGAAGTACCAAACACAAAACCACTATATACCTCCAGTAATGCCACCTTCTGCTCAAGTTCTGCTGCCTTGCTCATCCTTTCATCTGCTGTTCTCTATGCAAGGAAGTGATGTGTAAATTAGCTAAAATGTTGAATATAAAATAAGACAAATTACACAAAATTATAAAAGGGAGTATCACAGAGGTACAAGAGAGGGAAGACAGGCACTTGGTGATACAAATGTACGATGTTATTGCTGTATTTTTCAGTTAATAGCACTTGATCACGTTCATATAATTCAGAAGGATCATGGGCATCACTGAAAGAGCAATAACCTACTTCTCAAGAGGCATCAAAGGCAGCAACATGTTCTGGAAGTGAGAGATGAAAATTCATCTTACAAGGTAAAGACAGACGCATCAAACTGATGTATCATTCATTTATTACTGTCGTCATAAGTATTTGGGTATACAGCTACTCAACAAACATTTCTAGACGGATAGGATGACAGCACTACTACCAGAAACTTAAATTCAGTGTCTGAGGATCGAGGTTACTGCTTAAAAATTAACGACTACAAAAAGAGTATTCAGAACTGATACCTTGAAGCCAACATAAGCAAAGAAACAACCAATTTTTAATCTAAATAGGACAATTAGTCGACTAATTGTCCCTTATCAGTCGACTGATTGCTATGGGCAGAACCAAAACTAAGCTGCATGTGATATTTTTCAGTTATAAACCCTATTTCGAGAATCGAAAGTGATAAATTAGACGAAACCAAACTGGACCAATATCGTTTATAAGGAGAGCTAAGTTTAAAGCTTAAATAATTACGTTAAAATTATCAGGTATGAGTTAGTTACAGACAATAGGTCCTATGATAATCAATGTATATTATTTGTATGCTATTATGGGTGTTGTGTACAACTTTGCGAGGAAATATTGACGTGTTTAGCGTGCCCTATTATGTGTCATATATGGCTAAGAAAATTGCATGAGAATAAGTATGGCGGTTGTAAGTTAATTGGCAAAACATGTGTAATATGTGGCGTATGAATATATATGTAGGTCAGTAATAATTGTTGGGAAGCATGAGGTGGCATTTTTTAAAATATGTGGCATTTTAAGAAAATTTGGCCTTTTGTGGAAATAAATTTCAGGCTTGGAAGGCCATTTTTTTAAAACCAAGTAAAAAGTGCACTTGATGCATTATATATCGGAGCAGGGGATAAACCCTTGTTTAAGTACCACACGAGTCTCTTCCGGGACTCAGGGTGTGAAAGGTCACTCATACGTATGCATAAAATTTTGGGATACGTATTCCTGAGTTGGCATGAAGTATTTTCCCAACATAATATTACACCCGGGATATGTGTCGTATAATGAAGTTGGTTGTTATAACTTATGTCAATTCAATGACGATATGAATAGTATTTCATTTATATACTTTAATTAATGTAAGGAATATTGTTCGTCAACTAATCTCGTCTGCTTATTGTTTATCAACCGACAGATAAAGGAAAGGAAATAGTATGTACATGAGAAGTCAGAGTAAAGTGTTAGGTGGAGCCACTACTCGTCGAAGCTCAAGGTGAATAACCAGTAACCAATAGTATAAATGTACTTTGAAAATATGTATTATGTAAACCAACGAGCCTCTTTTTAAACCGTTAGTCTTTAAAAGGCTCATCTTTTGTAAAATACAACTCGTGTAATGTTTATGTTTCGTTGTTTAATCATTATTCCTGCATTATGCATAGTGAAGGGTCAGCATTTGTGGGTAATTTTGGGCGTCGATCCTAAGTTAAATGAAATAATATTTTTCTAAAATCTCATGTAACTGGAGTTCTCGAATTCCAGGGGCATAATAGGCAGTGGTTATCACTAAATATGTTAACTAAATTTAAAATTGATAAGAAATATAAGTGCGAGACTTGTGTTGAGGCCAAAATAGCAAAGACTACGTTTCAAACGGTCAAAGTACGGGACAACTTGGTTTGATACACACCGATGCATGTGATCTAAAATACATACAAACTAAAAGTGGGGAAAAAATACTATCACTTTTATTGATGAATGTACAAGGTACTATTATGTCTACTTAATGAGAAGTAAAGATAAGGCTATCGAGATATTCATTTACTATAAGAATGAAGTCAAAAACTAACTCGGTGAAAAGATTAAACTGTTGAGAAGTGACAGAGGCAATGAGTATGAGGCCCCATTCATGCAAATACGTCACGCCCTAAATCCCGAACGACCTGGTGCGATAACTAATGCAAACATCTCAACAAAACAACAAGATTTTTACTACTAATTTCGTCTTTTTAACACATGAAAGCACTAGAAATGGTACATCTACTAATGACTCGTACACACCCAGTTTTCAACGGTTTAATTTAAACGTTAACTAAAGGAAGGTTGTACACAAAACCCCAAGGATCTTAATTCAAAATTACTACAATCCAGCTACATACAAATCTGATCACTTCCACAATGGCAGATGGGGCCTTGACCGTACCAAACAAACACCTACAAGCATTTTTGCCTTATCCTCTTGTAAAGTCTCTCTTATTGTCCCAACTTATCCGAACACTCCAAACTTAATTCCTTCTGCTTTGATGGATGATATTTGTACCTTTATCTCCTAGTTTCAAAAGACATAAATGTAATAGATGATTAGAGCATTTCCTGAATAAAAATAGCACGCTTATCAATTAAGACATGTAAATAAAACATTAGGTAAAACTCATATTTTTAAGAAGAACTTGAAATCTCATTGCATCAAAGCATTGGGAACTTGTCATCATCATCACTTCGTAGCGTCAAGCAGCATAACTTATCATCATAAGAAACCATACTCTTACACTCAGGGGCCCCACAAATATGAGTTAGGGAAACACTCAAGCTTGAAATGAACATATCTTGAGACTATATGCATACTCGAGAACATGTACCCTGAGAACATATGCATAAAAATTTTAGTTGGGTGCCCCATCCATACCTTGGACTTCTCTTGAGGTTCGTCAAAGTAACAATACATAGAAGGCCCGGTCTCAAAACCCCCAAAATTTGCTCAATAATCCATAATTGTTTTCAAAATTTATAAGAGCCTATTACAGCTGTGATGGAATTGGAACCGTGGACGAAAGCGGACTGCTCCATTGCCGGAGATGTTTTGTTATATGCGTGTAATAAGGGAATATATGAATATGTAGTGATATAAATAAGAATAAAAACTCAACTATCGATAAGCAATTAAATGTGAACCTAGGAAGAAAAGCGTTTTAGGCGTTTGAATTATGGTTTTTGTTTGTGAATATAGTTATAGAGTATGTAGATAGATGTAATGTCACTCCTCAATACAGTTTCTCTAGAGAGATACTTCAATCGAAAAATGCATTGCCTAGAAGATGCCCCCATATTCATTATATTTCTCTCTTGCTATAACATCAAACTATCCCAATAAATGACAAGTCTTCTTCACACTCAGAGAATCAGAGTGAAGAATTGGATGACGAAGTGGTTAGTAAAAGAAATTCTTCCCAGATGAGGACATAAACCCCTCTTATGGAGTTAAATATTGGAACTTCTGACCCAGTCCCACCTAATAACAATACTGAAGACTTGTCACAAATCTTGCAGATGGCCATATAGCAAATGACTTGAAATGATTGTGGATGTGGTAGCGAATCTAGCTAGGAGCAGCTCTACTGATAGATAGGCCAAAATCGAGAGGGCACACCGAAATCTAGGATGATTAGATGTACCAGTATTTCATGGCGAAGCAAACTCAATGGAAGCGTGTTGGTTAGGAAAAATGGAGAAAGGATTTAAACCATTGGGCATAAAAAACGACAATATTTGGTTGGCCACGACTCCCTTCTATTTGAAAGGGGAAGCCGACGAATGGTGGATAGGTCGAGCAATGACCCTAAATATAAGGAATCTGATTTTGAATGATTTTAAGGAGGTATTTCTTGGGAAATATTTTCCCAACACTAAATGAGAAGAGAAAAGATGGGAGTTCATGGAGTTGATTTAAGGAAAACTTACAGTAGAGCAGGCACAAAAATTTGAGACGTGTTCATAGTTTGCCCTGGAAATGGTGTCAAATGAAAAGTTAAGAGTTAGAAGATTTGAACTGGAACTACTTCCCTCTATTCAGATGGTATTGGACCCGAATCAATACAGTACATATGAAGAGATTATTGAAGCAGCTAGGCATTTAGAAGTGGCTGAGCTGAATGCTCGACGAATTTGTGAAGCTCAAGTAGCAAGGACGACATGATAAGGAGCAGAGTCAAGTGTTTCTTGCAAAGTTACAAGCGTCAGGCAACTCGGTGGAAATAGGCATGAATGTGAATACAAAGTCAATCTCAAGTGAAATCAAGTAGAAATCTGAACGAGCATAAAAGGCCACGAGAGGCCTATGCTCAAAACTCGCAATAACCTCCGTCGAGAAGTGCGGTTTCAGCCCCTACTAGATCCAGGGCTACAGACAATCCGAATGGATGTTTCAAGTATTGAGATCCAAATCATCATATTAAGAACTGCTCTCACATTCAATGTCGAGTTTGTCAAAATTAGGGATACATGCATTCCAATTGCCCGTATACAAATGCTCAGACTATAGAACAATGTCTCGGTACTCTACCAGCCCCTAGTCCTTACACCATCTATTATATCTCATCCTCCAATCGAGAATAGGGGACCTCGTGGGAATCCTCACAGTAGAAGTTGACCTACTGTGGCCCCAGCCCAGTTGCATCCAATCCATGTGTATTTTGTGCTCAGGCCATCCCGGAGCCGGGAGACCCTTCTAAACTTCAAGGTACTTTACCTTTTGTCTTGTTGGGCTACTATTCTTTTCGATACGGGCACATCCCATTCTTACATTTCTGCCCAACTCACTAAATCTTTCTAATTAGAACCCATCCTATTGCCTACAAAATTTTATTTAGAAACTCCTCTTGGCGCTACTGTAATACCAAATGTGTGTTATCATAACTATGAGGTGGTAATTGGAAATCACACCTTCTTATGCGATTTGATAATGTTAGATATGTTTAGTTTTGATGTTATTTTGGGAATGGACTAGTTAGTACGACACCAAGGTATCATTGATTGCGACCATCGACGTATGATTTTGCTAACCCCTTCAGGCTTACCTGTTCACTTTACAAGGGAACGTAAATCTCCAAACCTTCCAGGATGAAGAGCAAAGGGCGACTTTGATAGCATGCTCGCTAGCCCTTCTACTTCAGAAACTGACTCTTTAATTCACGAATTTCCTCCTATTGTCAGAATTTCTCAATGTTTTTTCTAATGATCTGTATGAGCTCCTGCCCCTCATAAAATTGAATTCTCGATTGATGTTATTATGGGCACTGCCCCTATTTCCATCGCACTCTATCATATGGCTCCTACAGAGATGAAGGAATTGAATAGTCAATTAGAAGATTTATTGAAAAAGGAATTATACGGCCGAACGTGTCACTTTGGGGGTGCACCAGCCTTGTTTGTTCAAAGAAAAATGGAAGCATGCGGATGTGCATTAATTATCGAAAATTGAACCAAGTAACAATCAAAACAATCAAGAATAAGTACCGACTACCCCAAATAGACGAATTGCTGGACCAACTGAAAAGCTCCAAGTATTTTTCAAAGATCGACTTGCATACAAGATATCACTAGTTACGAATTAAGAAGATATTCTTGAGACCGTGTTTCAAATGTGGTACGGACTCTACGAGTTTTTAATAATACCCGTTAGACTGATGAACACCCCAAAAGTATTCATGGACATGATGAACAGAGTTTTTTGCCCCTATCTCGACAAGTTTGTTATTGCATTTATAGACAATATTCTTGGGTACTTACCATCGGAAGAAGCGCACCAAGATCACTTACGAATAGTACTATCGACTCTTCAGGAGCATTAACTTTATGCAAAATTTTTGAAATGTGACTTTTGGCTATCAAAAGTTATTTTTAGGACATGTCATATTGGCGGATGGCATATCAGTGGATGAAGATAAAGTTAAAGCAGTGTCAGCATGGGAAAGACTGAAAAGTGAGTTCAAGATTCATAGTTTCCTTGTCCTAGCTGGCTACTATCGACGTTTTGTCCAAGACTTCTAGCACCTAGCAGCCCCGTTAACTCGTCTCACTTGGAAAGGAGTCAAATTCAAATGAAATGAAAGGTAAGGACAATCTTTCCAAGAATTAAAGAAGCAACTTACCAAAGCCCAGGTTCTCATTATCCTTGAATGGGGCAAGGGCTACACGGTGTATTGCAATGCATCTTAGGAAGGACTAGGAGGTATCTTGATATATACTAAACGGGTTGTTACATACGCATCCCACCAGTTAAAGAATCACAAACCTACAACCTAAAGTTAAAAGTAGTGGTTTTTGCATTAAAAATCTGGTGACACTACTTATATGGCGAATGATTCAAGGTCTTCTCAAACCATAAAAGTTTAAGTACATTTTTACTCCACGACTTGAACCTATGGTAGCAACGATGGATGGAATATTTGGACCATTACGACTTCGATTTGCAATATCATCCAGGAAAGCCAATGCGGTAGCAGATGTTTTAAATTAGAAGACTTGATGTACGTTGGCCTATTTGGCTTCCAATAAGTGGGAGATGTTATGTATGTTAGGAGAATTTAGATTGGACATAGTTGAAGTTGAAAGGAGGATAACTCTATGTTCCTTGTAGTTGCAACCCATACTGTATGAGAAGGTGAACGAGGCCCAAGGAGAAGACGAGTAGTGTTGGAAGTTACAAAAAAGGGTAGACAAGAATTCAAAAGTATGGAGTGTCGGCAACCAAGGAGATCTTAAGCATTTCAAGCATTTATTTTACCTACAACTATGAGAGAAGAAGTATTACGAGAATCACATCATTCCCCACTCAAGGTACATCCAGGCGAAAATAAGATGTACAATGACACAAGCATAAATTTTTGGTAGCCTAAGATGATGAATGGGGAAAGGTGCCTAACTTGCTAACAAGTGAAATAAGAACATCAGCGACCAAGCGGACTTCTACAATCATTACAAGTACCGATCTGGAAATGGGAGCACATTGCCATGGATTTCATAACAGGACTATCGAAAACACAACGTAAGAATGATGTAATATGGGTGATTGTGGAACGAATGAAAAACTCGGCCCACTCTCTACCAATGAAGAAGAATGATCAAATGTAGACCTTGTTGCATTTGTACGTCCGAGAGATTGAACGATTACATGGAGTTCCCTTGACAATAATTTCAGACCGAGACAGTCGATTTGCTTTACAATTCTGGAGCAGACTATAGAAGGCCTTGGGAGCGAAGATATCAATTAGCACAATATTCCATTCACAGACCGACGAATAGCTTGAAAGGACTATTCAGACCTTGGAAGACATTTTACAAGCTTGCATACAGAATTTTGGTAGCAGTTGGGAGGACCATATTCCGTTGATTGAGTTTGCCTATAACAATATTAACCATTTCGGCCTTGGGATGGCACCTTATAAAGCACTTTATGGATCGCCTTGTCGATTACCACTGTATTGGACAGAAGTTGGATATATGGCCTTGATCGTCCCATATTTTGTAAGAGAAACAACGAAGAAGGTGAAACTCATTATGTAACGAATGGAGATAGCCCAGAGTCGGCAAAAGAGCTACGCAGACCAATGACGATGGCCTTTGGAATTTATAGACAGAGATCATGTATTTCTCAAAATGTCGCCAAGGAAGGGTGTTAAAAGATTTAGAGTAACTAGAAAACTATTACCCCAATACAATAGACCATTTCAGATTCTCAAACGTGTAGGACCACTAACAAACATACACTTCATGTTTCATGTTTCGATGCTGCAAAGATATATCCCCGCCCCGACGCATATTATCGACTTTCCAAACTTGACTATAGAACTGGATATTTCCTTCGAAATCCGATCAATACGTATATGGGACTGAGAAGACTGTATGTTAAGAGAACGAAGAATTCTATTAGTAAAAGTTTTATGGAGTTATAGTAACGTCAAAGAAATTACTTGGGAATGAAAAGTAGAAATGAGAGCAAAATATCCCGAACTCTTTTGATAACCAAGGTATCCTTCCTTATTGATGTTGTTTCGAATTTAAAGGAAATTGTTTTTTACCGGGTAGAAAGTTGTAACATCCTGAAAATTTCACATTCTGGCTTTACTGGTTTACTTGTAAGTATCAATAATAGACTGATGCATGTAATCAGTCGGCTAATTCAGTCGGTAGCAGTTTTAAAAAAGGGATAAGTGTCCCACTTCAGGGACAAGTATCCCATCTCAAACACCCCTAAAGGGGTGCTATACATCCAGAACAATCTGGGTAACCCTCATACATCATAAATACACACTTGTGCCATCATATAAGAAAGAGAAGAAAAGATTGAGAGGAAATTTAAGAGGGAATGTCAGGACTTTGTTTATTTTTAACCTCATGTATGTGATATGTGCACATTAGAGGGCAATTCGCTCGTGTTCTTGTTGACAAATAAGGTAAACAACCTCTAACTTTCTCGGTTTGTTATTAAAATTTGACGTAATAATGAGTTTGAGCCATAAACGAGCTTAGATTCGATAATATTTTGACAACTACGTGATAAGAAAATGACCCTTTTTCAAAACCTCACTTTTCTTGGTGAAACTTAATCATGCATATGGCAAACAACCTCTTTAAATCCTTTTATAAGAAAGAAATTCAATTTTTAAGGTTAGTTTAAGTGGGAAAATAACCTTTTTTTAGACTAGACAGGGGAATCAGTCGATTGATTACTATGGGCAGACTTAAAATTGAGACGCATGCAATTTTTTTTTAGCTGTAAACCCCCCACACAAGGCTCGAAATCATGGGATTAGGTGATACCCCACTAGACCATCATTGCATATAAAAGAATTTGTAATTAAAATTTAGAAAACTACGTCGAATTTTCAGGTATGGGTTAGCTATGAGCAATAGGACCTACGATAATTAATGTACATTATATGTATGTTATTATGTTCTTCTTTGCAGATTTGAGGCGTATTGGCATGGTTTAGTGTGCTCATTTGTGTGCCCAATATGTAAATAAGAAGTTGCATGAGAATAAATATGTTTCTCGTAAGTAAATGGCGAAACTATGAAATATATGGCATGTTGATATGCGTATGAGTCAATAATATTGGTTGGGAAATACGATTTGGCATTTTTGAAAGATGGTATATTTTTTAGAAAAATATGGCATTTTTATGAATATAAATGACAGGCCATGTGGGCGATTTTGCGAAAGGAAAATAAAAGGTGTGCTTGGCACAGTGTACTGAAACGGGGGACAAATCCTCATTTAAGTACTACACGATTCTCTCGCGAGACTTAGGATATGGAGGAGCACCCATATGTAAATCATTATGCATAAAGTCTCAGGAT
>MKEJ01055854.1:0-10231 GCA_001753735.1 Embelia ribes
TTTTTAATTCAAATAAATAAAATAATGTTTTAATCTCTGTGACGGATTGTAACGGATTAATCGTCGCAAATTGTGCACTGTCAGAAATTCCGTCGCAGATATTTAGTTACAGACTTTATTGGGACAGATAAGTTACCGTGACAATGTATGTCGCAAATTTTGGTCAGTAACGGAATTTGCAAAGGATTGCTCCGTCGCGGATTACTTTTTTTCAGGTAGTGATAAATGATAGATGATAGAGCAAATTAACAACCGACCATTCTTCCTCATATCACTCTTACCTCTAAAGTATTTGGTGGCCACCGTCTCCATCCGTCTTTGTGAGGAAGCCTTTGAAATTCTCCGCCAAATTTGCCCAAAACTATTTTGGTGAATATGCAATTAGAAATAATATAGTTAAGACTCTCTATCTCCTAAAAATAAAGTGCATATCTATTAGCTCAATTTACCCCTCTTCTTTGTAGCCCTATGTTTTGTACAAAAAAAAAATCATGAAATTTCAAAAACGTTGAGCAATATAGTGATAAACTTCAAAAGAAAAGGATTTTAAAATAGGAGTTTTGGATTTGAATTAGTATACAATTCTAGAAATTTCTAAGATCCATTGATTCTAACCCTCTCACAAAAGCTTACCTAGCCTGACGTGTTATCTTGTGGGCATTAAGGCCAACCTATACGTGTAATGTATGTATGTATGTATATGTACAGTGGATTTGTTTACAAATTTATAACCAAAGCAAGTTCATTGCACTATCTTAACAAATTTTGACTAGGAGGAGATAACCAAAAATATCTTGCATGATTCATCTCACCTTATGCCACGTGGACCCCAAATGCTGAGCGCGTGTTGACTTTTGTGCCTGCCGATTAGTTTCAACTTTATTTTCTTATCATTTTAAGTATTTTAACACCAACCATTTTTAATTTTAGGGACGCAATTATAAAGAATGCGGACATTAACTTTTAGCTGTTCGCCAGTAAGTAAGTGAATTCTCAACGGTTTGACTTTGCAGATTATTTAAAATACGGATAAAATGGTTTTAACTTTATTTTATAGAATATATCTTACCTTTGCATTAGATTTTATATCATATTTTCTATGGCATATAAGTACTAATATTTATCTATTTTACTATTTTTTATTTAAAATTTCATACTTATCAACTGGTGGCAACCAAAAATTTGATAAAGATGGTACAACCCACTAATAAAATTTAAACATATGAAAATTTAAAATTTATTATAAAACTGATTGTAATTCATCAAAAGTACAATTTTAAATTTTAATATTTTAAAATATCAATAGTAAGAGAAACAATGAATAAGTGAAAGTTTAAAATAAAAACTTAATATTTTGGTATAACTTATTGAACACTTGATAATATTATTCTAATTTTTTATGAAATTATATGACTAGTTACATATTATATTAATTTATATGTTTTAAAACGAAATTAAAAATAAAGTGATTTAGAGAAAGGGATTCAAAGATGTAAAATCATATCAAGTTAGAAAAAAATATAAAATAATTAAGATGTTGAGGACATTTCTAAAATAAAAATAATAAATAACTTGTTAGTTCACTAATAATACAAACTCAACACACTTATAACCTATATAAACATAAATGCTAAAAAAACAAATAATAAAATAAAATAATGTTAATATATTATAAATCATTATATTAATATATAAATTAAATTTCAATTATTATCCTCAGCGCCACTTCCCTCCACCCGGGCTTACCAATACATATCATTGTGAAAAAATATTTTAATTGATAAAAATATTATAATTTATTATCTTTGAATTTTTATTTTTAACATTATATTTAATTTATATAAATGAAAAAAATATAAATAGAATTTTATTTAAAAAAGCGAAAGTAAATGATAAGAGAAATGAGCAGAGAAGAGACAATATAAATAATATCTGATAAAATTTATTATATAAATGATAGAAATATAAATAGAATATTTTAATAAAAAATACTGTTCCATACAATAAATTTTAAATATTAATATTATAAAAGGAAATTTGATTTTAATAATAATTTTTTGTTCAAAAATTAAATTTTATGTTTATTATATAATTTGGAAAATTAATTTTTTTTGCATAAATACTAATAAAATTAGTATTATTTATAATTTTTAAATATTAAAATTATTCTATATAAAAAAAATTTAATTTATATGTTAAAGTTATAGTTTTAAATTCAATAGTTATTTTTAAATATTAAATTTAAAGTTTAATTCATTATTCATATTTAATTATATTCAAAGGAGTGTAGTGTTGATTCAATTTATAATTAGATCCAAAGTTTGAGACCTAAATGACTTTTATATCGCAGCCACTATTTAATTTAAATATGGTGGTATGATAAATAATGCTTTTATGCCAAATTAATAATTAACATAATACAGTTCTTCCAATAGTTTAAATTTTTAAGTGAGATAATTCGAGCATTATATATTCCTTAACATAGAATCAAAACAAACAAAAGTCATATGTACAAATTTCACCGCCATGCAATTAAAATTAGATTTACTCTCATTGGCTCAAATATCGGCAATGGTATTATTTTTATTGTCACCATTTGCTACTAATTCTCAGTCTCAGTTGTTGAAGGAACATGATCTGTAACGAGTTTAAAGGTCCCATATGCCTGTAGTATCCTTCAATTAAAAGGAAACTAGGGCTAGTTTGGGGATGTTGTTATTTTGAAAATTAGCTTTTTAAAATCATTTTTAAAAATTTATTTTAAAGATAGGCTTTATTCTAATGTCGGATAAAGAAATTTTAAATATTATTTTTGTAAATAGTATGGTGTTTGACAAAGATGTATTTTTTATTGTAAAAATACAAAAATATATATGTATGAAAAGTGTTGCAAATATAATAATATTCTATAGGTAACTAATATAACTACTCTATAAAAAGTATCAACTCTGTTAAATGTTTTATACATTTTTTATTCTAAGTTTGCCCTTTATCTTTTTTTTTTTGTAACAAAAATCATCACACCCAAAATTATAAATAAATTAATTTCAACTAGCATATTTTTTATTAAAAGATAATACTCTATCTTTAAAAATTTTAAATTCATAATTATCACAAAAATAAAATTTAAGCAACTTAAAATAAAAATATCAGTACTTAAGTAATTATAACTTACAATTGCTCACATATTTACCAAACTTAATAAAATATTTAAATATTATATTAATTCTTAATATTACAAATTAGTATTCTGAGTTAGTGAAGTACCTCAAAAGTTTTATTTGATGCATACTTAAAATTCTGATAAATGATAGTTAAAAAAATTTATTTTTATTAAAAATTAATCGAAATAATTTTAAATTGAACGTTCCAGAAATTCTTGATGATTTTTTCGCATTTTTATTTAATAAATAATATCGTTAATGTATTGATGATATAATTTATTAAATGGAACAATTAGGTGTGTTGCATAATGCATATAATTGGGTGATTGTGTGTTGCATTATGCGTAAACAAATAAGTGTTGTGTTTTGTGTTGCTACTTGTGTATAAACATTGAGAAATTGTGTATATCATATTTGTGGACATTATGAAGAGTATTATGGTGCGAACATATATTAGTTGAGTTGAGGTATAATGGATTTTATTGGAGAATTTATATTTGTCATTTGCAATGAGGTATTTATTTGTGATTCTATTGAGTTAAATGTGCCATTTTAAAATTATTCTCGAGTATTGGAATTTATTGGTTGTGATTAGATTGTTATTATATTTGTTTGGATATTATTGGTTACGGAAAATATTATTGGAACGTCTAGTATTGGAGAAAAAATGTGGTTTGGTTGGAATTTGTCGAAAATTATATAAAGTTACGCCGATTGAGTTTTAGATACCCAAACGACATTATAAATAAGTCATGTTATTTTTTCTCTACTGTATATAACATATTCTAGCATTTAAAGTGACGTGTGAAATGACATAGCCAAAATTTGGCATTGGGGGATTTTTAAACTCGGTTAATGTTAAGTTGTAATTGTAACATCTATTTGGTATTTTAATAATATCTCCCAAACCGTAACTCCGATTAAGTCATATGATATACGGTTAGAAAAATATTGCATTTGTCTATAAATTTTGTGTTTTGAGAACAATTTAATTCGAAGCGTAGATGGGTCAAAATATGGCTCGAAATGCTTGGGAGTGTACAGGCTGATAGAATAGCATGTCGCCGTTTAATTTTTTATTGACATCTCCCAAACTGTAACGTCGATTGGGGTCTACAAGTGTCGTTGGAAAGATAATTCAATTATCTATAATTTTTATGTTTTGATAACAAGTTAATTCGAAGCTAGAATGGTTAAAACGGAGCCCGAAATGGTTTAGTCAAGTTAGTCAGCATAAGCAGTGGTCCTAACTACTTTTTTGGTTATTTAAATGTATTTTATACACATTTATATATACATACACACGAATAATAGCAAAAAACTTGCGGGGAGAGGAAGAATAGAGAAATGAGAGAGAGGGAGCTCGAGTTCGTCGTGCTCAGGCCGCCATCTGCGGAAAATAATAGCATTTTTGGAGTTTACGTCAGAAGGAGAGTATTTTGACGTAAGTTTCTCTCCCTATCCCACTCGTTCTCCATACCTAGGATTCTGTGCTAAGTCCGTAAATGAAAATAAAGTTGTGAATCATACTCTATACGTATTATAGAGTATTTTTGTGTCTAAAATCATAATAATTTGTGATCATTTGCTAGATTAAACTCGGAGGCCCAACTCGGGAGAAATTAGAGTTTTTGGATAGAACTAATCTGAAAGGGTTTGTCTTCACTAGGTACATCAGATTACTTATTTTACAATAAATTGGATGATTTGAGTGTATATGATGTATGTGACGAGTTTCTTCTATTTGTGTGAATTTTTGATATTGGTGTTTGGATATTATATTATGGTGAAAAAATTATGAATAGAAATCATTTTTTATTTTAAAATGCAAGGACTTAAATTATATAATTTCATGTGTGAATCTAATTATTGTGGCAAAATTTGTATTTATGACTAACGATTTGTAATTATAGCTTTAATGATAGAAATCAATATTGGGCAATTGAGATAGTTAAATACATGAGCATACGCATCATAGTTAAATACATGAGAATACGCATCATTATATTGTGATTTATTTTGTAGAAAAGTTTGTGTTTTGAAGAACATATGCATTGAGAAGGGATTGAATATTTTTTCTTTCTTTTCGGGAGTAGGTCAATTTCTTTTATAAAACCTTTGTAATATTTGTGATGTTTGTGATTCAGACTTATGATTCTTGGGTCCAAGGGGCAATGCAAGCTAGGAGATTCTCGGGCCCATTTGTGAAAGACCTTAATCCCAATTTTTGTGAGTCTTGGGAAATATTTGTGATTTGTGAAAATATTTATGATTTGTAAAAATATTTTTGATTTGTGAAAACATTTGTGAATTGCGAAAACATTTGTGATTTGTAAAAATATTTGTGATTTGTGAAAAAATGGTGATTTGTTAAAACAATTTGTAAATTATGAAAACTTTGTGATTTTGGAAAAGAAAATAAAGGATTTGTGAATAAGTGGGGAGACCGCATAGCATGTCGCATCATTCAGAATTACATGAGCATGCATATTATGTAGACACTTTAATTATTTTTTATTGTTATACTAATAATCTGACTGTGCAAAATTCCATTTCTTTTCCCATTTGTGTTGTGATATTTCAAGCTTCGATGCTCACGTGGACTTGAGGGTACGACCTTAGACCATTGAGGGTTCAGAGCTACTCTGATTCATTTTGGGAGTTCATTGATATTTGTTGAGTCAGATTTAGTATATTTTTTTGTGAGCTATAGGATTATATATTAGATTTTGACTCTTTATTTCATTTTATTTTGCTCAGGCACCAAACTTGATCGCGTATGTATACGCAACTTAGGAGGATAGCTGCAAATGTATATTTATATTTTGTGACAGAATATTGTAGCTATTTATTCATGATGTATATGCAATCAAGTTGAATTTTATTTGTGTTGTGAGGCTGCATAGATAGTATTGTGTTTGGATATGGGATGAGAATTTGTGTATTTATTTCTTTCATTATATTGTGGATTTTAAATATTTTGATTACTATTTCTTTATAGGATCACGTCCCTGGGATTCGGAGCGTGACTTAAATTTTTCTCCATGTTAGTATGCAATATTTTGCTAAATATATAGTACTCCATCCATTAATTTTTAATTGTCATCTTAGGTTAGAAGATATGAATTAAGAAAATTATTAATTAGCCTCAATTGTACAGAAAATAAATAATATTTACTTTACTAGAATTTATTAAATATTCAAAATATATAACTCTAATCCATTAATAGGGGTAAAATTAGAAAAAAAAAATAATTTTATATTGGTTTTCTAAACCAACCCTTAAAAATGAATAATTTTTTTTTTATAAAAGTGACAATGGGAATAGACAAAATAAATTTATATAGCACCTATAAAGCGTGTATATCTTGCTTGTGATAAAAAAGTGGAAACCATTTTTAAAAGACATTCCTAATGCTACGTCAAAAATTAATCTTAGAAAAGCATAAACAAATAATTAAAAACATGTCTTTTCAAGTTACCAAACACCTTCTCTTATAAATTTCAAGAAAAAAAAAAAGCAATATCAAATTAGCTTTAAGAAAATTATTTAGCTAATTAATGAGAGAATGTTGTCTAATTCTGCATTTTAAGGATAACACTTTGGGCTAAGAAAGTCAGTTATTTCAACTGCACTTCAAATATGTGGTCTTTGTGCAATTATATAATCATTATTACTATTAGATTTATATATAATATATAAAAAGCAATATTAACGCGTGTAAAATATTTTCCTTATGTGAATAAAACATTTATTCAAGCACGCAGATATTATATAACAAGGGCACACAAAGAACCCACAGACTTGAACCAAAAGGACAGCAGGGGCATACCCAGCAGAGGAGTCGGATAAATCTTATTTTATCATAGTCATTAATAATTTTTTATATAAGTGATTGAAATTAAATAAAAAAGTTATTTAATATTTTAAATTTTTTTTATATATTCAATTTCAATCGATAATTTAAAAATTAATTTTCGGACAGTGACCCGACAGAAACCCCCGCATTGGAACCAAATTCACACCAAACTTGTTCCAGCATTTACTTCAAAATTACTCACTACGAAGCTTCCTCGAAGCTCCCATGGCTACTGATCTCTCCCCCAATTTAAGGCCCCCCTTCCCTTCGCTATTTCCCCAATATCTCTCCTCTCATCATTCTATCTCTCTGTCTCTCCCAATCTCTCTCAACCAGTCATGAAGCTCATTAAAAAAATAAAACCAAAACACCTCTTCCGGTCCAACAAATCCCGAAAATCCATCTCCCGGTCCGACCCCTCCTCCTTCAGCTCCGCCTCCACCGACTCCGCCGGTTCCCCCACCACCGTCTTACCGGCCACGCCCCGCGGCTGGAAGATCACCCGGGCCCAGCTCGAGTCGGTCCTCGTCCGGGTCGGACCCGGCCCGCTGACCCGGGAAGAGGTGGAACTAATGCTGTCCGAGATCGACGCTGACGGAGACGGGTGTATTAGCTTGGAGGATTTTGGCGCCATCGGCTCGGCGAGCGACGACCTGAGGGAAGCGTTCGAGTTCTTCGACGTTGACCGTGACGGAAAGATAACGGCGGAGGAGCTTTTCCAGGTTTTCGTGGCTTTGGGGGATGAGGGTTGTGATCTGGAAGAGTGCCGGCGCATGGTAAGGGAGGTGGGGAGGAGCGGGGATGGGTTCGTGTGCTTCGAAGACTTCGCCCGTATGATGGAGCTGCAGCGGTGATGGCCGTTGGATTTTTTTTTTATGACTTTTGTGTTTTTGTTTATTTATGGTATTTTGTTAGGGTTGAGAACATGACATCGGATCGGAATTTTGCAAAAAATTGTGGTTCCTCTGATCTGTATATATTCGTGAAAATGGTATTAATGATTAACTTAAAAATAAATATTGTACTTATTGGTGCTTGTAAATGTTTGAGGTTGTTTAGTTGTACTACTATGTTCATTCGGGTGCAATTTATGTTGTTTTGAATTGAATTTCAAGGAAACACATCTACCGTGATTACCAATTTTAAGGGAATGCATCTTCCATAGTTATCAGAAATTTTTGCAAATGTGGAAAATGTTATAAAATGATATTCACAGGGATCAATCATAAAAATAGGTACAAAAATAAAATGTACACCAAGAAATACTTGGTTAGATTCACCAATATTTTATGTACATCAAGATATACGTATTTAGGTTCCCCAATATTTTCAGGTGGGGTTTAGTCCATAAAATAAAATATTTGTATTTTTTTGCTATATGAAAATAATTACAATAACTTATATTTGTATTTTTTTGCTATATGAAAATAATTACAATAACTTTTATTTTCTCTTGTTTTTTCTCTCATTATTTTTTCTGCTGCTTTGTTTTTTCTTCAACTAAAAGTAGCTCATGTATATAGAAAATATTTGTAGTCAAAATCACGTGAATCATTGCACTTACAAATGCATGTACTACGACATTCTGCTGGACCACACATTATATCTCTTCTTGATGAAAATTAGTTCGCATTCTGATATTGTCTACCAACTCCTTGTAAATATTGTCATTGGGAAGTAATTTTGTAAATAAATCTGTTAGAAATTTTCTTTGGATCAGAGTTATCTTACATTTATCTCACTGTCCTTTTGAACATTGTGAGTATGGAATAATTTGAGAGAAATGTGTTTGGTTTTATCTCCTTTTATATAGCCCTATCGGATTTGTGCAATATATGCTGCATTGTATTCTTATTATAAAGTGAGAAAACCCTTAATTGAACTCAATCCAGCCTTATCTTGAATATAGTAGATTATTAATCGCAACTAGATACATTCTCGATTGGCTTCATAAATATTAAGAATCTCTGAATTATTTGACGAAATAGCTGTCAAAGTTTACTTTACAGAACGCCATGAATTAGCAGTGCCTCCATATATAAAAATATAGCCGGTTTGTGACTTAATATTGTAAGGATCAGATAGATAATCGATATCTGCATATCCAATTAGTTGTGGCTTTGAATTAGTTGAGTAAAATAGGTCCAGGTCAGTAATTTATCATAAATATCGTAATATATGTTTAACGTCATTCCAATGCCTCCGAGTAGGTGCTGAGCTATATCTTGCTGGTAAGTTGATAGAGAATGCAATATCTGGTCGTGTATAATTTGCAAGATACATTAAGAAACCAATTGCACTAAGATATGACACTTCTAGGCCACGTAATTTTTCTCCATCATCTTTTGGCCAAAAAAGATATTTTTTCATATCTAAAGAGCAAACAACCGTAGGAGAACTTAGTGGGTGTACTTTATGCATATAGAATTGCCTCAATACCTTTTCAGTGTAAGTAGACTGATGGACAAGTATCCTGTAGGCAAATGCTCAATCTGTACACCGAGACAATATTTTGTTTTTCTGAGATTTTTTTATCTCAAATTCCTCTTTCAAGTAGTTAGCAACATTTGTGTCATCTTCAGGGGTTCTAATAAGATTTAGATCATCAGCATAAACTGCAATGATAGCAAATCCGGATTTTGACTTTTTGATGAAAATGTATGGATATATCGGACTATTAACAAAATCTTCTTTTAAGAGGTATTTACTTAGTCGATTGTACTACACGAACACTGACTGCTTTAATTCGTACAATGATCTTTGGAGTTTTATTGAATGTAAACTTCTAGTTTTTGCTTTAGGCAAACTGAATCCTTAAAGAATTTTCATGTAAATATCACTGTCCAATGAACCATATAAATATGCAGTGACTACGTCCATAAGACATATTTCCAATGTTTCAACGATTGTTAATCCGATTAGAAATCGGAAAGTAGTTCCATCCATTACGGGAGAATATGTCTCCTCATAGCTGATCTCAGGTCTTTGCAAAAAATCTTGAGCTACAAGTTGTGCTTTATATCTAATAACTTCATCATGCTTATTTCGCTTTCGTACAAATACCATTTGTACCCAACTTTTGGCGTTTCTACAACATGTCCAAATACTTCACGTTTTGCTAGAGAACTTAACTCCATCTCAATAACATCTTTCCACTTTGGCCAATCACTTCTACATCGACATTCCTCGATTGAAGTTGGTTAAGGA
>MKEJ01055855.1:0-15497 GCA_001753735.1 Embelia ribes
GGATTTAATGTTGCATATTTGTTAGTAGGATAAAAATTACAAGGACCAAAGTGTCCATTTAGGTGAAATCGAATGAGAAATAGGAAAGCCTATTCCTTGTTTTTAGCTGATATATGCGGCGGTTTCTGGTTTTGCGCTGCTTGGGTCATTTTGATCAGTTTAGTTCTATATTTTATACAAAAACATAAGTATTGTTTTTATAAATCAATTACACTAAAATAGAGGATAATATTTTGAGATATTTTAGAGTAAGAGCTTGATGAGATAAAGTTTTATTCTCGGGAATCAACCATATAGAGATGATTGGTAACTGGGGGGTTAATCATTGTTTTGGGATTCTCCGTTAGGCATCAATTTTTTTGTTTGGATATTCTTATACTTTATTTTGTGGTTTACTCTTGTATAATTTGATATTGATATTTCTCGCATATACACGAGGTGATTTTGATTGTATTATATCTATTGATTAGTGGATTGATTTTGTAAGTGTGTAGCTCTGTAGGTTTTTTACACTCGGTTTGGAGAGATTTTTTCCATGCTAGATTTCGATCTCTTTTACACATAATTATTTTTGTGCTTGTGATTGAATATCAACTTCTTGAACTAGGGCCATGTAACGTTCTAAAAATTCAAATGATTTTTTTTATTTTAATAATAATATATTGTAACCATATAATATTATTATTTCGTTGTATTTGTTTAGCGTAGTATGTATTGTAGCGCAGTTGTGTAGTTATTGCGATGGATGTATTGACGTAGTATATGCATGGACTTAGCGTATGGCATAGAGTAGTATAGTTGCATAGTATATTGCGTTGGTGTAGCGTAAAGTAGAGTTTAAAAGTGGGTTAGCATAGTGGCGTGTCGAGGAATGCGCGGGTTTTGATTTCAGGTTTTATGTGCATGTTTGCAAAGGGTTTTCATACGTATTTTGGAGTAAAGTTTAGTTTTAGGGGTGTGTACCAATACACAGAGACTGAGTACCATACACAAGGTCACTTTTTCTCTAAAAAAGCCTGGAAGTCATTACACATAATGGCTACCGGTACATAGCTGGCTACCGGTACACACAGTCAAAAAAGTGTGGCCTTGATTGTCTTTATACACTTTTTTCAAGCCAAATGTCTTCATTTTTCACCATTATTCAGAGATACAAAGAGTATGAGTGTGTGTGTGTATGGTGATCTCTACTTCAAATCTTCTCCTTTTTTGTTCTTCTAGCTCTAGTGTTGATCCGTTCTTAAAAATTTGATATTCTTGATCTCCATCGTGTAGGCTTTGAGTGGAGATAAGTCTTACTTCTTATCTCATTCATTGGCATTGTCTTGGTGTCCATGTAGTTTTTGTATGTCGAAACAAATTATATATTCTTGTTTCTTATCCCAAGGGGATTATTTTCTTCTATCGGTGTGTGACGATCAGAAGTTTGGAGTTAGATCAAATCACGCAGCCAAGCAGAAGTGTATTTGGGGCTTTTGAGCAGTAAGTCTCGGGGTGCCACCTAACGTCTTTCTAGGTGTGGTAAACTATGAACTTTTATATAAAATTGATAACTTCTACCATATATTGACACGATTGATACGTCGCGTATATATAATTATTTGGCGTAGTATTCACACGATTAATTGATTTCATTATCTTGCTTAAAATAAATATCATATTTAAATATGTAGAACACAAATTCTCACGTGTATCTTAAAATTCTAATGCATAGCATATCATATTCATTCATGCGTTTAGTGTGGCATTGGTTTTCATAGAAAGCATTGATTTTATAAAAAGCGTCGGCATTGTATTGTTTATAAAAGATTCACAAAGCATGAGTTGTGGGCTTGATTCTTTTTATTTCTTTTTATGGACAATAAAGTATCGAGCTATTAAAATGTGTGGAAAGTAATGAGGCCTACAACTTTACCATGATAGTGGTAAAACCTGATTAGGGATTAACCATTGATTGCATCACATGCGTAGTGGTAGGTCAATGAAGGCTTCAATAGTGTCACATGTATAGTGGTATATCCTAGCAATTTTTTATTTTATTATTTTTTTATATTTTTTGACAAAATGTGTAGAGATATTGTTCCCAACTTTTTAAATGTTGGCAAATCCTAGAAAATTTTCTTATATGTCATAACATGTCATTCATGTCATACATATAGTGTAGTCTCTTTTTATTGACAAGTTGTTCGTCTAACCGTATTATTTTCCCACCTTTTCTATTATGCGTTGTTTTGAAGGGGTTGAGGCTGGCATTTAACATACTTCGATGATTTGATGATTTATGTACATATTTTTTATGTTTAGTAGGCACATGGTGGAGGTTTAGCGTATAAGTTATTTATTGTTGTTATTGTTGTATTTTTTTGTTGTAGCAAGAACATTTTGTAACTTGTTCCTTATTTATTTTATCAAGTAGATAGATTGAGGAGTTGTAGGTGTTATACTTATGAACTTGCAGTTTACTGTGTTATATATATTCTTTTATGGGGGTTGGCGTTGGCCTTCTTCCTTCCTTTTTTATTCGTGTTGTTGATACATATTATTGTAGGCAGGCTATATGTATAATATGTATGATATTGATGCGAATGTTGTAGTTATGCGTAGTATCGTCCTGCAGTAACGATTAGATATTGTAGTGATGATGGCGTAGAAATATTTTTTTCCCTTTCTTTTCCTTTCCTTTTATTTTTTCTTTTCTTTTCTTTTTATTTGCATCCCCAGGTTGCTGATTTTGGGGGCATGAAAGGCCATATTTGTTATTTGCTTCCATTGCAATTTGGGAATGGGGGTGAGTGCTTGATCACCAGTCCCAATAAATGGTATCAGAGTTGGGATAAAACTCTTTGTGTGTTTGATACCTACAAGTAGTATCGGAGCTAGGATAGGGCTCTTATGTGTTTGATACCATTAAGTAGTATACGAGTTTGGCTCTCGTTCTTTTTGTTGGCAAGATGAATGATATCAATACAGCTGGGATGGTATTTTTGAATAGTTCCAATTACCATATTTGGAAGGGTAAAATGGATGGCCTTTTATATGTGAATGATTTATACTCGCTAGTATTTTTGAAAGAGAAGCCTGAGGGAAAAATCGAAAATGAGTGAAAAATTATTCATTGAAAGGTCTGTGGGTTTGTTTGTCAATAGGTTGATAATAATATTTTTAACCATGTGGTGGATAAAACTAATGCGAAGACACTTTGAAAAAAATTAGAGGATTTATATGTTAAGAAGACTGGCAATTAAAAGATATATGCTATTGATCAGATGATTATTCATAGTATGAAGAGGGCAAGCATATGGTTGAGAACTTGGGAATTTCCAAGGTTTGATCGTGCAGTTGAGTAATATAGGTATGAAACTCAACGTTGAGTTGCAAGTACTGTACTTTTTATGGACACTTCCAGATTCGTTTGAGACTTTGAGAACTACGTTGTCCAATTTTGCTCCTGATGGGAAGATTACATGGTGATGGTGAAGTACTCTGTGATAGGTGGGGGATGAGAAAAAAGATTATGACTCCTCTTCATGTGTCGGATGTTCTTATTGCAGAATCTAGGGGAAGATTCAGAATTGTGACTTAGGAGGCATAGGTTTCTTGAGGGGTGCTTCAAATCATTGGGTTAATATTGAGTGCCATCATTCTCATAAGAAAGGGCACATAATAAAATATTGTTTCAAGTTTAATAGGAAAGCAAGAAGAAAGACGATAACAACAAGAACGATGATGCATGTATTGTTGATGATGGTTTCTTGGTTATTCGTAATGATCCGATGATGGGGAATTTATATGATGATTCGTGTTGGATGGTAGATAGCGGTGAGTTTACTCGTTCTTCTCGATGTCTTGAGGTATTCTCTTCTTATAAAGCTTGTGATTTAGGTAATGATTGTATGGGTAGTAGTAGCCTATCCAAGGTTGTGGGTATAGGCGATGTTGATTTATGGACTAACAATGGATTAGGTTAGTCTCGAGGAATGTGAAATATGTTCTCGACATTGGCTTCAACATTCTTTCCGTAGGTCAGTTAACCAGTGATTGCTATTGCAATACATTTTTTAAGGAGAGTTGGAGACTCATCAAAGGTTGAATAGTGGTTACTTGTAGTTTTAGACATACTACCTTTTTCATAGTACGGATGGTAAGTTTCATGGTTAGCAGTGGTTGTTTTAAGGTTCTTCGTAGCCTTGGTACCGTAACGATGAAGGTTTTATTAGACCTATGGAGGTTGTAAGTGTGCTAAGCTCCGTGTACTTGGGTTTGGCGATAGATGTAGGATAACGGTATATCATCTATGACTGGAAAATATCACAAATTATTCAATCTTAAATTTGTTTATAGCAATCAGTTGAATGATATGGACTGATTGCCCTGTTCCAGTTAAGGACAGGTTGTTTTCTCGCCGATTCCGATTCAAATCTCAAAGTTTATCTCACATAAGTTTCCGAAACATTTTTTAGCCATATGTGTGGCCGAATAGCCCTAAAGAAAATATAACTTTGCCAAAACCTTGCTTCTTTTCTTATAATTTTTGCAACACACCGATTTTGAGTTTTGTTTAGGCCTTCACAGCTTTATTAGCCTTGAATTTTAACTAAAACTTAGAAGGTCAATAGGTCTCTTACCTAAGGATCACAACATAACCCTTTACTAATGCTTATACACCACGTGTATGAGCTAAAATCGCTAGAGTCTTGTGTTAATTCTCCATTTCTTTCTTTTCTTTCTTTTCCTCTTAATTTATATATAAAAGTATTAAATGTTGACACTCTAATCACTCTGGGTGTTTAACACCCGAAGGATTGTGTTTAGGGCTTGAAATGTGTCCCAAGTGGGACACTTGTCTTGTTTTTAAAAACTGTAACTGCTGGGATCGATCTACTGATTTACTATGTCAAATGTTATCACCTATATGTCGATCATTTTTGCTAAAAGTGAAAAAATTCATGGTGTTACACATATTGTACCAGAGTAGGGGATAAACCCTTGTTCAAGTACCAGACGAGTCTTTCGCGGTACTCAGGGTATGGAAGGGCACTCCTTTGTGAATCTTTATACATAAAATATTATGATACATTTCCCGAGTTGGCATTAAGTATTTCACAACATAAAATAATTGGGGGTATGTGTCTTGTGAGTTTATGGTTGTGATAAGATATGTGAATTTGATGGCAATGCTTATCGTTCATTTATATACACCTTAATTAATGTTGTGAATATTGCTCGATAACTAATCTTGTCTGCTAGTTGTTTATCAACCAACAAATAAGGAAAAGTAAGTAGCTAATGCATGGGGAGCCAAAAAACGAAGTAGCAGGTAGACAGCTCCCCCTCGAAGCTGTAGTTGGGTCATTAGTATAGATGTTATGTAATTGTATTTCAAGAGCATGTTATGTAAATACATTAGCCCTTTTATCTTAAAAGAATATTTGAACTTGAAGGCTCGTTTTGTTAACTATAGCACTTGTAATATGCAAATATATGTGCACTTTATTTTTGCATTATGCATAAGTATAGTCTGTATTCATGGGTAGCTTAAGGCTTCAGCCTCATGTCAAATAAAATACTATTTTCTTAAAAATCTCACGTATCTGGGTTCCTTGGATCCCAGGGGCGTGACAGAATGGTATCAGAGTTAATTGAGTTGCGAAAATATGGTTAAACTGAGATGAGTGCATACATGTAGAGGTGTGAAAGCATCTTGAGGATAAGTTGCATATACGAGTGTTAGCGGTATTTAAGGTAACACCCTGATACCTTGAACATATTGCATAAGATAGTGTGAGTAAAATGATGTGTGATTTGTTGTAAGCAGCTTTTGGGTGGTCAGCCAAGTCGACTTCTAAGTCTGTACTAGAATGGCAGGAGATGCCTTATTAGTCTGTTATGGGGTGGAACCATGGATAGAAGCGGAACACTTGATTGCCAAACAAGTTGTATTATGTGTGTTTGCATGATAAAAAAGGATATAAATACATAATGATATCAATATAAGTAAGAGTAGGATTACAAGTAAGAAGATATATACCCTTATAGAAAGAAATACTTTAGTCACTTGAAGTATTGTCCTTTATTTGAGAATATAGTGATGGAGCGAGTAGAGACCTGATGATGTCCCTCAACATAGTCTTTCTAGAGAGAGACTTCAGTCAGAAAATATATCACTAAAAAGACATCCTCAAACTCATTCTATTTCTCACTTGCTATGACAACATGCTATTCCAATAAATGGCGGACCTTCCTCATACTCAGAGAAATGCAATAAGGAATCAGATGATGAAGTTATTAGTGAAAAAGTTTCTTCTCAAATAAGGACCTATAGTCCCCTTATGGAGCTGAATGTTGGGAGTTTTGACTCGGTCCCAACCAATATTAATATTGGGAATTTGACGACGATTTTGCAAATGGTCATATAACAGATGGCCCAAATGATTGTAGATGCAGTGGCAAATCGAGCCAGAAATAGCTCTACATATGGGGAGGCCCTAATTAAAAAGGCACATCGAAAATTGGGAAGATTGAATGCACAAGTATTTCGTGGTAGAATGGATTCTATGGAGGCTTGTAATTAGTTGGGAAATATAGAGAAAATATTTAAAACTCTGGGTATTTAAGATAGTTTGGTGGAAGTGACTACTGCTCCATTCTACTTGAAAATTAAGGTAGATAAGTAGTGGATGGGTCGAGCAATGACCCTGAATATGCGAAACCTAACTTGGCCCGAATTTAAGGAGGTGTTTCTTGGAAAATATTTTCTCGATAACAAGCAAGAGGAGAAGAGCTGGGAGTTCATGGAGTTAATTCAAGGAAAGAAAACAGTCGAGCAATGTGTTTAAAATTTTGAAACTTATTCTTAGTTTTCCTCGGAAATGGTAGCGATTAAAAATTAAGAGTTAGAAGATTTGAGTTGGGACCATGTGCCTCTATTCAAATGGTATTGACCCTGAACCGATACAATACATAAAAAGCAATCAATGAGGTAGCCATGTGATTGAAAATGGCATAACTAAACGCTTGAAGAATATGGGAAGCTAGAGTAGCAAGGAAGATAAGACGAGAAGGTGTAGAGTCAAGTGCAACTGGCGAGGTTAGAAGTGGAAAGAGATTTAGCGAAAGTAGTGTGTGAACGTAATCACAATCATAGTCAATATCCGTTAGAACGCAACAAAAACTTGAATGAGCGTAAAAGGCCATGTGAGGCCTATGCTCAAAACTCATAAATATGTGCGGCTTTAGCCTCTATTGGTTATAGAAATGAGAATAACCTTGCTAGATGCCTCAAGTGTAAGGATTTGAACCATCAAAATAAGAATTGTCTCCAAAGTCAATATCAAAATTGACATAATTAGGGACATATGTATAGCGGTTGTCCGAATGCAGATATTCAAAATGTAGAATAGGCCCTCAATACTCAGCCGCCCTCAGTCCTAGCACTGTCTATTACTTCTTGTCCCTCAATAGGGAATAAGGGACCTTGTGGAAACCTGTAGAATAGAAGTCGACCTACTGCAACTCCAACTCAGCCACCTCTGGCCCATATATATTATGTTATTTAGGCTATCCCAAAATCGGGAGAACCATTTAAACTTTAAGTTTCTTTATCGTTTATGTCCTCTTGGGTTTTGTTCTTTTCAATATTGGCATATCCCGTTCCTTTATTTATGTTTAGCTTGCTATTTGTTTTGGAATTGGAGCTCACTCTATGGCCTATAAAGTTATCTGCATAAACTCCTCATGGCGCTACTATAATTCCAAACGTGTATTATTGTAATTCTGAACTGATGATTGGAAATTACACCTTCTTATGTAATCTGATAGTAATAGATATGTATGGCTTTAATTTTATTCTTAGAATGGACTGGTTAGTACAATATCAGGCTATTATAGATTGTGACTATCAACGCATAACACTGCAAACCCCTTTAGACTTGCTTATTTTATAGGGGAATGTGAATCCATGAACCTTCCCATATGACGAGCAAAGGTGATTTTGGTAGCCTGCTCACTAACCTTTCTAAATCTGAAATTGATATGTTAATAATTGAATTTCCTCCTATTGTATCATAATTTCTTGACGTCTTTCCTGATGATTTGTACAGCCTCCCGCCCCATTGTGAGATCAAATTTTCAAATGACATTGTTCCGAGCACTGCCTTTGTCTTTTTCACTCCCTATCACATGGCTCCTGTGGAGCTGAAGAAGTTGTAGACTCAATTGGAAGATTTGGAAAGAAGAGAATATATACGGCCAAGTATATTACTGTGGAGTACTTTGGCCCTATTTGTTCAAAAGAAAGATGGAAGCATATGACTTTGTATTGACTATAAGAAATTGAACCAAGTTATGTTCAATAATAAGTATCTGCTTCCTAGGATTGACGATTTATTAGACCAATTAAGAGGTTCAAGATATTTCCCAAAGATAGATTTGCTAATGGGTACCGCATTCAAGACGCATTAAGGACACTATGAGTTTCTGGTAATGCCTTTTGGGATAACGAATACCCCAACAATATTCATGGATTTGATGAAAAAAGTTTTCCACCATTATTTGGACAAGTTAGTGATTGTATTTATAAATGATATCATTGTGTACTCACCATGAGAAAAAGCATACTGAGAGCACTTGTAGATAATACTATTGACTCTCTGAGAACATCAATTCTATGTGAAGCTATCGAAATCTGAGTTCTGGTTGTCGAAAGTGAAATTTTAGGACATATCATATCAGCGGAAGGTGTATTGGTAGATGAAGATAAAGTTAAAGCGATGCCAACATGGGAGAGACCTAAGAAGATATTTGATATATGGAGCTTTCTCAGCCTAACGGGCTATTATCGGTGTTCTGTTTAAGATTTCTCGTATCTGGGGGCCTTATTAACCTACCTCACTTGAAAAGGAGTTAAGTTTGAGTGGAACAAATGGTGCGAATAATCTTTTCAAGAACTAAAGAAGTGGCTTGCCGAAGATCTTATTCTCACTATCTGAGAATATGGTAAAGGATATATAATGTATTGTGGTGTATCTCGAGAAGGATTAGAGGATGTTTTGATGCAGACCAAATGAGTTATGGCAAATGCATCCCTTCAGAACCATGAATATAACTATCTTACTCACAATTTGGAATTAGTAGTGGTGATTTTTGCACTAAAGATCTAGCGGCATTATCTATATGCAAAATAATTCAAGGTCTTCTCAAACCATAAAAGCTTGAAATATATCTTCACCTAAAGTGGTTTTAATTTGAGGAAGCGGAGATGAATAGAGTACTTAGACCAATAAGATTTTGATCTACAATATCATCTAGGGAAAGGCTAACATGGTAGCGGATGCTCTATGTCGGAAAACAAAATTTACTGTAAATTGCATTGCAGTTAATGAATGGAAAATGTTACGTATATTGGGAGAATTTGTACTGGAGATAGTGGAAATGGAAGGACGTGTGACTTTGTATTCTTCATGGTTACAACCAATATTTTATGAAAAAGTAGTGGAAGCTCAATGTGACAATGAGCAATGCATGAAGTTGCAGAAGATAGTGGAAGAAGACCTAGAAGTATGGAGCATTAGTAACGACTGCGAACTCAGACACCTAAGGTGCTTATTTATATCCACAGTTATAAAAGAAGACGTGATAAGTGAATCTCATCATTCTCCACTTGCAGTACGTCCAAGGAAAAATAGGACGTACATGATGTAAGTACGAAGTTTTGGTGGCCTAAAATAAAGAAGGCTATATCAAGGTATGTGGCAAGATGTTTAACTTTCCAATAAGTAAAATTAAAGAACCAGCGACCAGACGGACTTCTACAGTCTTTGGAAGTACCAGGAAATGGAAGCATATTACGATATGTGTAATTATGAACCGAATGACAAACTCAACTAACTTTTGCCAATGAAGAAGACAGATTCAATAAAGATGCTTTCACACCTACATGTACAAGAAATTGTGCGACTGCATGGGACCCCTTGACGATAATATCAGACTGAGATAGTTGATTCACTTCACAATTCTGGAGCGGTCTATAAAAGGCCTTAGGAACAAAGGTATCAATTTGTACAACATTCCATCCACAGATAGATGGACAGTTTGAAAGAACCATATAAACCTTCAAAGATATGCTATGAACTTGTGTATTGGACTTTGGTGGTAGTTGGGAAGATTATATACCATTGATTGAGTTGTATACAATAATAGTCAACATTATAGTATCCGAATGGCACCTTATGAAGTGCTCTATGAATGACCTTGCAGGCTACCATTATGTTAGGTAGAAGTTGAAGACACGACTTTATAGGCCTAGACTTTATATGAGAGACGACTGAAAAGATAAAGTTTATCAAACAATAATTAGAAACAACGCAGAGTCAATAGAAGAGTTACGCCTATTGACAACGATGACCTTTAGAGTTTATAGATGGAGATCATGTATTTTTCAAAATATCACCAAGGAAGAGCATTAAGTGATTTGAAATAATTGGAAAGCTATCACCTTGATACATTGGAAATTTTTAGATTCTTGAACGTGTGGGACTAGTAGTCTATCGATTGGCCCTACTGCCTCAACTTTTAAGTGTTCATCCTGTATTTCAAGTTTCCATACTAGGAAGTATATCCCTAACCCTAGACATATTATCAACTTTTCCAACTTAACGGTAGAACTGGACATGTCATTTAAAATACGACCAATACAAATATTGGACAGGGAAAATGTGTGTTAAGAGGATGAGAAATTCCATTGGTGAAATTTTTTGGAGTGGCAGTAATGTTTAAGAAATGACCTAAGAACTAAGGCCGAAATGAAGACGAATATCCTGAACTTTTCCAAAGACCAAGGTACCCTTACATATTGATGTTATGGAATTTTGAAGACGAAATTTTTTTCAACAAGTGGAGAGCTGTAACACCCTGAAAATTTGACCTTAACAATCGACATATTTATGGAAATAGTAGATTGACTACTCAGTTGACTGATATGTAAAATAAGTTGAATAATGTAGTCGACAACAGTTTTAAAAAAATGACAAGTGTTCCACTTTGGGGATACGTGTCAATAATCAAATACCCTTAATAGAATGTTAACACTCCATAGTGTTCTGGATGTGTTCATATTTCACTTTTACACACAATTGAGAGAGAGGCAGAGAGGGAGAGAGAAAGGAAATAGAGAAGTAGCCGAGATTTTATTAAATCTAAACTCGTATACGTGATGTATCGATGTTATAACTAATCTTTACTGCGTTCATGAGATAAATACCCTTTGACCCTCCTAGTTTATCATTGAAATTCGAAGCAAATGATATTCTAGAACCTCTAATAAGTTTAAATTTGGAATTTTCGTAGCAAATATGTGAAAAGAACGATGTTTTGACAAGGTTAGGTTTTTCTTACCGCTATCCAGCCATGCATGAGCCAAATAATATTTTTGGAAGCTTTTATGGGTATAATTTTAAGGATTGAAACCGGAATAAGCTAGAAAAGGGTCTATATTTTTTACTGGAAAAGGATAATTAGTCGATTGACTGCCCATATCAGTCAATTGATTGCTACGGTTGGTTTTAAAACTAAGATATATGCTGTGTTTTTGAACCATAGGATCCCTTTTTAAGAACAAGAACGAGAAGTTGGGCAAGACCATACCTGAACGATATTTTGAATAGAGGAAAAATCAAGTTAAAGCCTATACAATCGCAATAAAAGTTACAGGTAAGGTTACTTACGGGCAATATGCCCTATGATAATTAAAGTATATTATTTGTATGCAATTATGTGTTGTGTGCAGATTTGCAAGGAATTATTAATGTGCTTGTGATGCCCTATTATGTGCTTTACATGTGGATGAGAAATATTGAGGTTATATAATAGTGAGGCTGCCCATTGTTTGGATATGCCAGAATTATTTTTGCCATTTTCTTATACTTTTATTTAGATTATCAAAAACCAAAAATAAATCTATATATAGAAAACCTTAGCATGTGATCTTGTTTGAAAATTGTAATGGTGGTTGTCTTTTACTTTTTGTTTTTAGCTTATTTAATATACAAACATTATATAACCACTATATATGAAATTATAAATTTTGAGTGTAATGCCTTGATGGATTTTCCCCACCAGCAGCTCTTTGGCGTGACATAATATTTAAATTATGTAATTTTTTTAACTTGTATTGCACAAAGTTAATATCGAAATTATGTCATAGCAATATTATAAATTTAACCTTAATTATTATATATTCAAATTTTTGTTCGAAATAAACTCTTTCCAGATATTGTTTGCACTTTCATTTTGTCGGAGAACAGATATGTAAAAAGGTAGTACTAATTTTTTGCAATACTCTTTTAGGGCACAAAATGTATAATGTTTCCTCGTATTAACTCGGTGAGACTACACTCATAGTTGAGTTTTGGTACTCAAAGACATAGGGCTTTACATTATTTTCTTGTAGTGGACTTAAGTATTAAATTAGGTGGCGTTGTCTTCATGGAGTAATTAATAAATATATATATATTTTTAAAAAAAATAAAAAGAATTGCTGATAACGGATAGAGTTGGCATAAAGCCATATTTATAATATATAATAAGTAATAAATATGGAAATAGAATAATATTATTCTAAATTTAAATTATATCAAATCAAATGATAATAAAATAATATCAAAATATTTCATGATCTTCAACATCTTTGACATTCCCCCGCAGGTGGACATGGAGTGAAATACAATGTATATCTTGGATATGAATTGTCTTTATAACTTCACACTCCATAATATTCAATCTTCAACCTAAGTAGAATTTACACTAAATAATAATAATAATAATAATAATAATAAGGGAGAATAAAGTTTAGAAGTCAATAATAATACGGCTTAAAGTTATTACACCTACAATAGATCGAAGTGAGTATAACTAATAACAATAGTAGATAGAGGATCGATAACAATATAACCAATAAAAGTCACACTTAAAGTAAATCGAGGAGGGTAAAACATAATTAATATTTATTTTTGGACTAAAGATTGATTACGATGGAGAATAGAGAAACAAGAAGCAATATGAGAGGCCTAAGGGTCTTATTTTTATTAGACAGAAGTTAAGAAAATATAAATCGATACCTATAGTGGGTTAACGGATGTAATCAGACCAATTAACGGTATATATAACCGGCAGCCGATAGGTAGTGATTTTAAGATTTTAGGCCATTAGGATTATAGGTTTTGATACCATATCAAATTATATATATAAAAAAGAATAGCTTATCATTGATAATTGATAGAGGTGACATAAAGCCTTAGTTATAATACAATAAGTAATAAACTTGGAAATATAATAAAATCATTATAAATCTAAATTATATCAAATCAAACCATAATAAAATCATATCTAAATAATTCATGATCTTCAATATCTTTGACATAATACATATTTTGGTTTCTACATTTTCATACATAGTTGTATGTACGAATTTTTTACATACCATATACATGTGCTATTATCCAACAGAAATAGTGAGTGTCAATACACTTTTTCATATGTGTCAGCATATGTATAGTAATATGTAGGAAATTCATGCATACAAGTATGTAAAAAATGTCACTTCTTTCTACATAGTTGAGTAACAAGAGGACTTAAGTGTAAGAATTTTCGATGTCATGGTCATAATATAATTCATCAAACATTTTAGAAATACTTTCTGCGAGGGGAACCACAAACTGCTTCATGCAAGAGGTGATATTGAAGTTCATCTCTACACGACAGATCCAAGAGCGTGCAAGTAAAAACTTTCTGAGAGGAAAGGGGGTTTGTAGCTACCTAAAAATTAATTTGTAGCTCATCCATACATGATAGAGCTATAGTGCATACGTAAGAAATTTATGGAAGGAAAGGGGTACCGTAAATACATGAAATTATTTATACTGAAAATTTAACTCTAAAACTACAAATAATATTTTTATACTAAAAATTTTGATATTAAAGAAGAAAGTTATGACAAACTAGTATCATCGTCCCAGCCTCCGTGATCAGGTGTAAGCTATGAGACTTTTAATAAATCAAGAAATCTGAGACTAAGAGGTGTAAGAAATTAGGAATTGATTTCATGAGCTCAACTAGCTTTTAATTCATCAAGTATGAGTTCTCCACAACATACTCCATTGATACTTTCTTTTCATAATTCTTATATACTTCTTTGTTTTCGACCCATTGATTCCGATGATTTATGATTTCCGAGCATGTGACATTTTCTTATATATAAAAGAGGATTAATTGGATTGTGAAATGGATCATTATCAGACAATTTGTATAATTATTTTGCCGATGATGGTGGCCAAAAGATTCACTTGGCAGTTTGGAAATTGCGTGTGATAATTGATCCGAGTAGGATACTAACGTTTTGTAAAGAAATGAGCATTAGATTATCGGTAAATTGATTATTTGTCAGCGTCTTTTTTCTTTATTTCATACATTATTGATAATTATGCTTAATGGTCTCCCCAATTTGTCCTAGCTCACCCCCTACATTACTAGTTTCCTTTGCATCAGACTAGATAACGACTAAATGAGGATTGAGGAGGACCTACAAATACAAGACTTTGTTGCTCTGAGACCGTTATTTTTAGTTGTTAAGAACATATTTTATTTGTAATAAAAAGGTTTATATTATTTTTTAACAAGTTATTAATTCTCTAATTTTTTTTTAACGGCATGTAAAACTTCCAGTTTTAAAATATTTTTTCCAAAGTATAAAAGTTTCTAAAGTTTCTTTATGCTGATTTTTCTTTACTTGGAATTCAGCAACATATGTTAACCCCTCATGACAATTCTCTTATGATGTCTAACTTTCACCATTTTTTTCTAATTTGCCCATATAAAAGGAAACACCATTTGTGTGAAATTTATCAAGTAACCCTTCCGCAAGCTTTCACAGTCTTGTTACTGCATAAAAAGGCTCTTTTTATTTTATTTATTTATTTATTTTGCAATTTGGTGATATAATCGTCCACTCATGGAAGGCTCGTCATCTCCTGCTCCTCTATCCAAACGGTATTTTTATTTTTATTTTTTTTTCATTTTTACATGTTTGTTGCTAAAAGTTGATTAAACATACATGGAGTTGAGGGAGATTTTATATGCCAAATCTTGTTTAAAATTGTATGTGCAAATTTATTTTTAGTAAAATAAATTATATGATTGATATACCAAATAAAAAATTAGTCCTATTGATACAACAATTTTTTTTAAAAAGTTGCAAAGCTATGCAGTTACATTTGCCCTAGTTAGGGTTAAGGAGATTTCCTGATATGTTTGCCCCACTAGATCAAATTCTTATACATTTAATCCCATGATTTGAGTTATGATAGTGTCTATTTGGCCCATTTAATTTTAATTGTCATACTTTTGCTATCATATTTTAAATAACACGTATATAGTTAATTTAAGTTATATTTTAGCCTATTTTATTTTGATTTTTACACTTTTGATCACATATTTTAAATAACACA
>MKEJ01055858.1:0-17497 GCA_001753735.1 Embelia ribes
GGATTTAATGTTGCATATTTGTTAGTAGGATAAAAATTACAAGGACCAAAGTGTCCATTTAGGTGAAATCGAATGAGAAATAGGAAAGCCTATTCCTTGTTTTTAGCTGATATATGCGGCGGTTTCTGGTTTTGCGCTGCTTGGGTCATTTTGATCAGTTTAGTTCTATATTTTATACAAAAACATAAGTATTGTTTTTATAAATCAATTACACTAAAATAGAGGATAATATTTTGAGATATTTTAGAGTAAGAGCTTGATGAGATAAAGTTTTATTCTCGGGAATCAACCATATAGAGATGATTGGTAACTGGGGGGTTAATCATTGTTTTGGGATTCTCCGTTAGGCATCAATTTTTTTGTTTGGATATTCTTATACTTTATTTTGTGGTTTACTCTTGTATAATTTGATATTGATATTTCTCGCATATACACGAGGTGATTTTGATTGTATTATATCTATTGATTAGTGGATTGATTTTGTAAGTGTGTAGCTCTGTAGGTTTTTTACACTCGGTTTGGAGAGATTTTTTCCATGCTAGATTTCGATCTCTTTTACACATAATTATTTTTGTGCTTGTGATTGAATATCAACTTCTTGAACTAGGGCCATGTAACGTTCTAAAAATTCAAATGATTTTTTTTATTTTAATAATAATATATTGTAACCATATAATATTATTATTTCGTTGTATTTGTTTAGCGTAGTATGTATTGTAGCGCAGTTGTGTAGTTATTGCGATGGATGTATTGACGTAGTATATGCATGGACTTAGCGTATGGCATAGAGTAGTATAGTTGCATAGTATATTGCGTTGGTGTAGCGTAAAGTAGAGTTTAAAAGTGGGTTAGCATAGTGGCGTGTCGAGGAATGCGCGGGTTTTGATTTCAGGTTTTATGTGCATGTTTGCAAAGGGTTTTCATACGTATTTTGGAGTAAAGTTTAGTTTTAGGGGTGTGTACCAATACACAGAGACTGAGTACCATACACAAGGTCACTTTTTCTCTAAAAAAGCCTGGAAGTCATTACACATAATGGCTACCGGTACATAGCTGGCTACCGGTACACACAGTCAAAAAAGTGTGGCCTTGATTGTCTTTATACACTTTTTTCAAGCCAAATGTCTTCATTTTTCACCATTATTCAGAGATACAAAGAGTATGAGTGTGTGTGTGTATGGTGATCTCTACTTCAAATCTTCTCCTTTTTTGTTCTTCTAGCTCTAGTGTTGATCCGTTCTTAAAAATTTGATATTCTTGATCTCCATCGTGTAGGCTTTGAGTGGAGATAAGTCTTACTTCTTATCTCATTCATTGGCATTGTCTTGGTGTCCATGTAGTTTTTGTATGTCGAAACAAATTATATATTCTTGTTTCTTATCCCAAGGGGATTATTTTCTTCTATCGGTGTGTGACGATCAGAAGTTTGGAGTTAGATCAAATCACGCAGCCAAGCAGAAGTGTATTTGGGGCTTTTGAGCAGTAAGTCTCGGGGTGCCACCTAACGTCTTTCTAGGTGTGGTAAACTATGAACTTTTATATAAAATTGATAACTTCTACCATATATTGACACGATTGATACGTCGCGTATATATAATTATTTGGCGTAGTATTCACACGATTAATTGATTTCATTATCTTGCTTAAAATAAATATCATATTTAAATATGTAGAACACAAATTCTCACGTGTATCTTAAAATTCTAATGCATAGCATATCATATTCATTCATGCGTTTAGTGTGGCATTGGTTTTCATAGAAAGCATTGATTTTATAAAAAGCGTCGGCATTGTATTGTTTATAAAAGATTCACAAAGCATGAGTTGTGGGCTTGATTCTTTTTATTTCTTTTTATGGACAATAAAGTATCGAGCTATTAAAATGTGTGGAAAGTAATGAGGCCTACAACTTTACCATGATAGTGGTAAAACCTGATTAGGGATTAACCATTGATTGCATCACATGCGTAGTGGTAGGTCAATGAAGGCTTCAATAGTGTCACATGTATAGTGGTATATCCTAGCAATTTTTTATTTTATTATTTTTTTATATTTTTTGACAAAATGTGTAGAGATATTGTTCCCAACTTTTTAAATGTTGGCAAATCCTAGAAAATTTTCTTATATGTCATAACATGTCATTCATGTCATACATATAGTGTAGTCTCTTTTTATTGACAAGTTGTTCGTCTAACCGTATTATTTTCCCACCTTTTCTATTATGCGTTGTTTTGAAGGGGTTGAGGCTGGCATTTAACATACTTCGATGATTTGATGATTTATGTACATATTTTTTATGTTTAGTAGGCACATGGTGGAGGTTTAGCGTATAAGTTATTTATTGTTGTTATTGTTGTATTTTTTTGTTGTAGCAAGAACATTTTGTAACTTGTTCCTTATTTATTTTATCAAGTAGATAGATTGAGGAGTTGTAGGTGTTATACTTATGAACTTGCAGTTTACTGTGTTATATATATTCTTTTATGGGGGTTGGCGTTGGCCTTCTTCCTTCCTTTTTTATTCGTGTTGTTGATACATATTATTGTAGGCAGGCTATATGTATAATATGTATGATATTGATGCGAATGTTGTAGTTATGCGTAGTATCGTCCTGCAGTAACGATTAGATATTGTAGTGATGATGGCGTAGAAATATTTTTTTCCCTTTCTTTTCCTTTCCTTTTATTTTTTCTTTTCTTTTCTTTTTATTTGCATCCCCAGGTTGCTGATTTTGGGGGCATGAAAGGCCATATTTGTTATTTGCTTCCATTGCAATTTGGGAATGGGGGTGAGTGCTTGATCACCAGTCCCAATAAATGGTATCAGAGTTGGGATAAAACTCTTTGTGTGTTTGATACCTACAAGTAGTATCGGAGCTAGGATAGGGCTCTTATGTGTTTGATACCATTAAGTAGTATACGAGTTTGGCTCTCGTTCTTTTTGTTGGCAAGATGAATGATATCAATACAGCTGGGATGGTATTTTTGAATAGTTCCAATTACCATATTTGGAAGGGTAAAATGGATGGCCTTTTATATGTGAATGATTTATACTCGCTAGTATTTTTGAAAGAGAAGCCTGAGGGAAAAATCGAAAATGAGTGAAAAATTATTCATTGAAAGGTCTGTGGGTTTGTTTGTCAATAGGTTGATAATAATATTTTTAACCATGTGGTGGATAAAACTAATGCGAAGACACTTTGAAAAAAATTAGAGGATTTATATGTTAAGAAGACTGGCAATTAAAAGATATATGCTATTGATCAGATGATTATTCATAGTATGAAGAGGGCAAGCATATGGTTGAGAACTTGGGAATTTCCAAGGTTTGATCGTGCAGTTGAGTAATATAGGTATGAAACTCAACGTTGAGTTGCAAGTACTGTACTTTTTATGGACACTTCCAGATTCGTTTGAGACTTTGAGAACTACGTTGTCCAATTTTGCTCCTGATGGGAAGATTACATGGTGATGGTGAAGTACTCTGTGATAGGTGGGGGATGAGAAAAAAGATTATGACTCCTCTTCATGTGTCGGATGTTCTTATTGCAGAATCTAGGGGAAGATTCAGAATTGTGACTTAGGAGGCATAGGTTTCTTGAGGGGTGCTTCAAATCATTGGGTTAATATTGAGTGCCATCATTCTCATAAGAAAGGGCACATAATAAAATATTGTTTCAAGTTTAATAGGAAAGCAAGAAGAAAGACGATAACAACAAGAACGATGATGCATGTATTGTTGATGATGGTTTCTTGGTTATTCGTAATGATCCGATGATGGGGAATTTATATGATGATTCGTGTTGGATGGTAGATAGCGGTGAGTTTACTCGTTCTTCTCGATGTCTTGAGGTATTCTCTTCTTATAAAGCTTGTGATTTAGGTAATGATTGTATGGGTAGTAGTAGCCTATCCAAGGTTGTGGGTATAGGCGATGTTGATTTATGGACTAACAATGGATTAGGTTAGTCTCGAGGAATGTGAAATATGTTCTCGACATTGGCTTCAACATTCTTTCCGTAGGTCAGTTAACCAGTGATTGCTATTGCAATACATTTTTTAAGGAGAGTTGGAGACTCATCAAAGGTTGAATAGTGGTTACTTGTAGTTTTAGACATACTACCTTTTTCATAGTACGGATGGTAAGTTTCATGGTTAGCAGTGGTTGTTTTAAGGTTCTTCGTAGCCTTGGTACCGTAACGATGAAGGTTTTATTAGACCTATGGAGGTTGTAAGTGTGCTAAGCTCCGTGTACTTGGGTTTGGCGATAGATGTAGGATAACGGTATATCATCTATGACTGGAAAATATCACAAATTATTCAATCTTAAATTTGTTTATAGCAATCAGTTGAATGATATGGACTGATTGCCCTGTTCCAGTTAAGGACAGGTTGTTTTCTCGCCGATTCCGATTCAAATCTCAAAGTTTATCTCACATAAGTTTCCGAAACATTTTTTAGCCATATGTGTGGCCGAATAGCCCTAAAGAAAATATAACTTTGCCAAAACCTTGCTTCTTTTCTTATAATTTTTGCAACACACCGATTTTGAGTTTTGTTTAGGCCTTCACAGCTTTATTAGCCTTGAATTTTAACTAAAACTTAGAAGGTCAATAGGTCTCTTACCTAAGGATCACAACATAACCCTTTACTAATGCTTATACACCACGTGTATGAGCTAAAATCGCTAGAGTCTTGTGTTAATTCTCCATTTCTTTCTTTTCTTTCTTTTCCTCTTAATTTATATATAAAAGTATTAAATGTTGACACTCTAATCACTCTGGGTGTTTAACACCCGAAGGATTGTGTTTAGGGCTTGAAATGTGTCCCAAGTGGGACACTTGTCTTGTTTTTAAAAACTGTAACTGCTGGGATCGATCTACTGATTTACTATGTCAAATGTTATCACCTATATGTCGATCATTTTTGCTAAAAGTGAAAAAATTCATGGTGTTACACATATTGTACCAGAGTAGGGGATAAACCCTTGTTCAAGTACCAGACGAGTCTTTCGCGGTACTCAGGGTATGGAAGGGCACTCCTTTGTGAATCTTTATACATAAAATATTATGATACATTTCCCGAGTTGGCATTAAGTATTTCACAACATAAAATAATTGGGGGTATGTGTCTTGTGAGTTTATGGTTGTGATAAGATATGTGAATTTGATGGCAATGCTTATCGTTCATTTATATACACCTTAATTAATGTTGTGAATATTGCTCGATAACTAATCTTGTCTGCTAGTTGTTTATCAACCAACAAATAAGGAAAAGTAAGTAGCTAATGCATGGGGAGCCAAAAAACGAAGTAGCAGGTAGACAGCTCCCCCTCGAAGCTGTAGTTGGGTCATTAGTATAGATGTTATGTAATTGTATTTCAAGAGCATGTTATGTAAATACATTAGCCCTTTTATCTTAAAAGAATATTTGAACTTGAAGGCTCGTTTTGTTAACTATAGCACTTGTAATATGCAAATATATGTGCACTTTATTTTTGCATTATGCATAAGTATAGTCTGTATTCATGGGTAGCTTAAGGCTTCAGCCTCATGTCAAATAAAATACTATTTTCTTAAAAATCTCACGTATCTGGGTTCCTTGGATCCCAGGGGCGTGACAGAATGGTATCAGAGTTAATTGAGTTGCGAAAATATGGTTAAACTGAGATGAGTGCATACATGTAGAGGTGTGAAAGCATCTTGAGGATAAGTTGCATATACGAGTGTTAGCGGTATTTAAGGTAACACCCTGATACCTTGAACATATTGCATAAGATAGTGTGAGTAAAATGATGTGTGATTTGTTGTAAGCAGCTTTTGGGTGGTCAGCCAAGTCGACTTCTAAGTCTGTACTAGAATGGCAGGAGATGCCTTATTAGTCTGTTATGGGGTGGAACCATGGATAGAAGCGGAACACTTGATTGCCAAACAAGTTGTATTATGTGTGTTTGCATGATAAAAAAGGATATAAATACATAATGATATCAATATAAGTAAGAGTAGGATTACAAGTAAGAAGATATATACCCTTATAGAAAGAAATACTTTAGTCACTTGAAGTATTGTCCTTTATTTGAGAATATAGTGATGGAGCGAGTAGAGACCTGATGATGTCCCTCAACATAGTCTTTCTAGAGAGAGACTTCAGTCAGAAAATATATCACTAAAAAGACATCCTCAAACTCATTCTATTTCTCACTTGCTATGACAACATGCTATTCCAATAAATGGCGGACCTTCCTCATACTCAGAGAAATGCAATAAGGAATCAGATGATGAAGTTATTAGTGAAAAAGTTTCTTCTCAAATAAGGACCTATAGTCCCCTTATGGAGCTGAATGTTGGGAGTTTTGACTCGGTCCCAACCAATATTAATATTGGGAATTTGACGACGATTTTGCAAATGGTCATATAACAGATGGCCCAAATGATTGTAGATGCAGTGGCAAATCGAGCCAGAAATAGCTCTACATATGGGGAGGCCCTAATTAAAAAGGCACATCGAAAATTGGGAAGATTGAATGCACAAGTATTTCGTGGTAGAATGGATTCTATGGAGGCTTGTAATTAGTTGGGAAATATAGAGAAAATATTTAAAACTCTGGGTATTTAAGATAGTTTGGTGGAAGTGACTACTGCTCCATTCTACTTGAAAATTAAGGTAGATAAGTAGTGGATGGGTCGAGCAATGACCCTGAATATGCGAAACCTAACTTGGCCCGAATTTAAGGAGGTGTTTCTTGGAAAATATTTTCTCGATAACAAGCAAGAGGAGAAGAGCTGGGAGTTCATGGAGTTAATTCAAGGAAAGAAAACAGTCGAGCAATGTGTTTAAAATTTTGAAACTTATTCTTAGTTTTCCTCGGAAATGGTAGCGATTAAAAATTAAGAGTTAGAAGATTTGAGTTGGGACCATGTGCCTCTATTCAAATGGTATTGACCCTGAACCGATACAATACATAAAAAGCAATCAATGAGGTAGCCATGTGATTGAAAATGGCATAACTAAACGCTTGAAGAATATGGGAAGCTAGAGTAGCAAGGAAGATAAGACGAGAAGGTGTAGAGTCAAGTGCAACTGGCGAGGTTAGAAGTGGAAAGAGATTTAGCGAAAGTAGTGTGTGAACGTAATCACAATCATAGTCAATATCCGTTAGAACGCAACAAAAACTTGAATGAGCGTAAAAGGCCATGTGAGGCCTATGCTCAAAACTCATAAATATGTGCGGCTTTAGCCTCTATTGGTTATAGAAATGAGAATAACCTTGCTAGATGCCTCAAGTGTAAGGATTTGAACCATCAAAATAAGAATTGTCTCCAAAGTCAATATCAAAATTGACATAATTAGGGACATATGTATAGCGGTTGTCCGAATGCAGATATTCAAAATGTAGAATAGGCCCTCAATACTCAGCCGCCCTCAGTCCTAGCACTGTCTATTACTTCTTGTCCCTCAATAGGGAATAAGGGACCTTGTGGAAACCTGTAGAATAGAAGTCGACCTACTGCAACTCCAACTCAGCCACCTCTGGCCCATATATATTATGTTATTTAGGCTATCCCAAAATCGGGAGAACCATTTAAACTTTAAGTTTCTTTATCGTTTATGTCCTCTTGGGTTTTGTTCTTTTCAATATTGGCATATCCCGTTCCTTTATTTATGTTTAGCTTGCTATTTGTTTTGGAATTGGAGCTCACTCTATGGCCTATAAAGTTATCTGCATAAACTCCTCATGGCGCTACTATAATTCCAAACGTGTATTATTGTAATTCTGAACTGATGATTGGAAATTACACCTTCTTATGTAATCTGATAGTAATAGATATGTATGGCTTTAATTTTATTCTTAGAATGGACTGGTTAGTACAATATCAGGCTATTATAGATTGTGACTATCAACGCATAACACTGCAAACCCCTTTAGACTTGCTTATTTTATAGGGGAATGTGAATCCATGAACCTTCCCATATGACGAGCAAAGGTGATTTTGGTAGCCTGCTCACTAACCTTTCTAAATCTGAAATTGATATGTTAATAATTGAATTTCCTCCTATTGTATCATAATTTCTTGACGTCTTTCCTGATGATTTGTACAGCCTCCCGCCCCATTGTGAGATCAAATTTTCAAATGACATTGTTCCGAGCACTGCCTTTGTCTTTTTCACTCCCTATCACATGGCTCCTGTGGAGCTGAAGAAGTTGTAGACTCAATTGGAAGATTTGGAAAGAAGAGAATATATACGGCCAAGTATATTACTGTGGAGTACTTTGGCCCTATTTGTTCAAAAGAAAGATGGAAGCATATGACTTTGTATTGACTATAAGAAATTGAACCAAGTTATGTTCAATAATAAGTATCTGCTTCCTAGGATTGACGATTTATTAGACCAATTAAGAGGTTCAAGATATTTCCCAAAGATAGATTTGCTAATGGGTACCGCATTCAAGACGCATTAAGGACACTATGAGTTTCTGGTAATGCCTTTTGGGATAACGAATACCCCAACAATATTCATGGATTTGATGAAAAAAGTTTTCCACCATTATTTGGACAAGTTAGTGATTGTATTTATAAATGATATCATTGTGTACTCACCATGAGAAAAAGCATACTGAGAGCACTTGTAGATAATACTATTGACTCTCTGAGAACATCAATTCTATGTGAAGCTATCGAAATCTGAGTTCTGGTTGTCGAAAGTGAAATTTTAGGACATATCATATCAGCGGAAGGTGTATTGGTAGATGAAGATAAAGTTAAAGCGATGCCAACATGGGAGAGACCTAAGAAGATATTTGATATATGGAGCTTTCTCAGCCTAACGGGCTATTATCGGTGTTCTGTTTAAGATTTCTCGTATCTGGGGGCCTTATTAACCTACCTCACTTGAAAAGGAGTTAAGTTTGAGTGGAACAAATGGTGCGAATAATCTTTTCAAGAACTAAAGAAGTGGCTTGCCGAAGATCTTATTCTCACTATCTGAGAATATGGTAAAGGATATATAATGTATTGTGGTGTATCTCGAGAAGGATTAGAGGATGTTTTGATGCAGACCAAATGAGTTATGGCAAATGCATCCCTTCAGAACCATGAATATAACTATCTTACTCACAATTTGGAATTAGTAGTGGTGATTTTTGCACTAAAGATCTAGCGGCATTATCTATATGCAAAATAATTCAAGGTCTTCTCAAACCATAAAAGCTTGAAATATATCTTCACCTAAAGTGGTTTTAATTTGAGGAAGCGGAGATGAATAGAGTACTTAGACCAATAAGATTTTGATCTACAATATCATCTAGGGAAAGGCTAACATGGTAGCGGATGCTCTATGTCGGAAAACAAAATTTACTGTAAATTGCATTGCAGTTAATGAATGGAAAATGTTACGTATATTGGGAGAATTTGTACTGGAGATAGTGGAAATGGAAGGACGTGTGACTTTGTATTCTTCATGGTTACAACCAATATTTTATGAAAAAGTAGTGGAAGCTCAATGTGACAATGAGCAATGCATGAAGTTGCAGAAGATAGTGGAAGAAGACCTAGAAGTATGGAGCATTAGTAACGACTGCGAACTCAGACACCTAAGGTGCTTATTTATATCCACAGTTATAAAAGAAGACGTGATAAGTGAATCTCATCATTCTCCACTTGCAGTACGTCCAAGGAAAAATAGGACGTACATGATGTAAGTACGAAGTTTTGGTGGCCTAAAATAAAGAAGGCTATATCAAGGTATGTGGCAAGATGTTTAACTTTCCAATAAGTAAAATTAAAGAACCAGCGACCAGACGGACTTCTACAGTCTTTGGAAGTACCAGGAAATGGAAGCATATTACGATATGTGTAATTATGAACCGAATGACAAACTCAACTAACTTTTGCCAATGAAGAAGACAGATTCAATAAAGATGCTTTCACACCTACATGTACAAGAAATTGTGCGACTGCATGGGACCCCTTGACGATAATATCAGACTGAGATAGTTGATTCACTTCACAATTCTGGAGCGGTCTATAAAAGGCCTTAGGAACAAAGGTATCAATTTGTACAACATTCCATCCACAGATAGATGGACAGTTTGAAAGAACCATATAAACCTTCAAAGATATGCTATGAACTTGTGTATTGGACTTTGGTGGTAGTTGGGAAGATTATATACCATTGATTGAGTTGTATACAATAATAGTCAACATTATAGTATCCGAATGGCACCTTATGAAGTGCTCTATGAATGACCTTGCAGGCTACCATTATGTTAGGTAGAAGTTGAAGACACGACTTTATAGGCCTAGACTTTATATGAGAGACGACTGAAAAGATAAAGTTTATCAAACAATAATTAGAAACAACGCAGAGTCAATAGAAGAGTTACGCCTATTGACAACGATGACCTTTAGAGTTTATAGATGGAGATCATGTATTTTTCAAAATATCACCAAGGAAGAGCATTAAGTGATTTGAAATAATTGGAAAGCTATCACCTTGATACATTGGAAATTTTTAGATTCTTGAACGTGTGGGACTAGTAGTCTATCGATTGGCCCTACTGCCTCAACTTTTAAGTGTTCATCCTGTATTTCAAGTTTCCATACTAGGAAGTATATCCCTAACCCTAGACATATTATCAACTTTTCCAACTTAACGGTAGAACTGGACATGTCATTTAAAATACGACCAATACAAATATTGGACAGGGAAAATGTGTGTTAAGAGGATGAGAAATTCCATTGGTGAAATTTTTTGGAGTGGCAGTAATGTTTAAGAAATGACCTAAGAACTAAGGCCGAAATGAAGACGAATATCCTGAACTTTTCCAAAGACCAAGGTACCCTTACATATTGATGTTATGGAATTTTGAAGACGAAATTTTTTTCAACAAGTGGAGAGCTGTAACACCCTGAAAATTTGACCTTAACAATCGACATATTTATGGAAATAGTAGATTGACTACTCAGTTGACTGATATGTAAAATAAGTTGAATAATGTAGTCGACAACAGTTTTAAAAAAATGACAAGTGTTCCACTTTGGGGATACGTGTCAATAATCAAATACCCTTAATAGAATGTTAACACTCCATAGTGTTCTGGATGTGTTCATATTTCACTTTTACACACAATTGAGAGAGAGGCAGAGAGGGAGAGAGAAAGGAAATAGAGAAGTAGCCGAGATTTTATTAAATCTAAACTCGTATACGTGATGTATCGATGTTATAACTAATCTTTACTGCGTTCATGAGATAAATACCCTTTGACCCTCCTAGTTTATCATTGAAATTCGAAGCAAATGATATTCTAGAACCTCTAATAAGTTTAAATTTGGAATTTTCGTAGCAAATATGTGAAAAGAACGATGTTTTGACAAGGTTAGGTTTTTCTTACCGCTATCCAGCCATGCATGAGCCAAATAATATTTTTGGAAGCTTTTATGGGTATAATTTTAAGGATTGAAACCGGAATAAGCTAGAAAAGGGTCTATATTTTTTACTGGAAAAGGATAATTAGTCGATTGACTGCCCATATCAGTCAATTGATTGCTACGGTTGGTTTTAAAACTAAGATATATGCTGTGTTTTTGAACCATAGGATCCCTTTTTAAGAACAAGAACGAGAAGTTGGGCAAGACCATACCTGAACGATATTTTGAATAGAGGAAAAATCAAGTTAAAGCCTATACAATCGCAATAAAAGTTACAGGTAAGGTTACTTACGGGCAATATGCCCTATGATAATTAAAGTATATTATTTGTATGCAATTATGTGTTGTGTGCAGATTTGCAAGGAATTATTAATGTGCTTGTGATGCCCTATTATGTGCTTTACATGTGGATGAGAAATATTGAGGTTATATAATAGTGAGGCTGCCCATTGTTTGGATATGCCAGAATTATTTTTGCCATTTTCTTATACTTTTATTTAGATTATCAAAAACCAAAAATAAATCTGTCCACAACATTAGCACGTGATCTTGTTTTAAAATTGTAATGGTGGTTGTCTTTTACTTTTTGTTTTTAGCTTATTTAATATATAAACATTACGTAACCACTACTTATGAAATTATAAATTTTGAGTATAATGCCTTTATGGATTTTTCCCATCAGCAGCTCTTTGGCGAGGTATAAATTTAAATTATGTAAATTTTTAAACTTGTATTACACTAAGTTAATATCAAAATTATTCCATGGCAATCTTATAAATTTAACCTTAATTATTATATATTCAAATTTTTGTTCGAAATAAACTCTTTCCAGATATTGTTTGCACTTTTATTTTGTTGGAGTAAAGATATGTAAAAAGGTACTACTAACCTTTTTGCGATACTTTTTTAGGCCACAAGATGTATGATGTTTCTTCTTATTAACTCGGTGAGACCATAATCATAAATAAGTTACCAGTCATAGTTGAATTTTAGCACTCGATGACACAGGGATTTATGTTATTTTCTTGTAGTGGACTAAGTATTAATTTAGGTGGCGTTGTCTTCATGGAGTAATTAATAAATATTTTGGCGGATTTCTACATAGCCGAGCAACAAGTGGACTTAAGTGTAATATTTTAGATGTCATGGTCATAATATAATTCATCAAATATTTCAGAAAAACTTTCTGCAAGGGGAACCACAAACTACTTCATGCAATAGGTGATATTGAAGTTCATCTCTAGAATGTATAAATAAAAAATTTATGAGAGGAAAGGGGGTTTGTAGCTAACTAAACATTAAATTATAGTTCTGCCATGCATGATGGAGCTATAGTGCACACATAAGAAATTTATGGAAGAAAAAGGGTATTATAACTACATAAAAAAAAATTATCGAAAATTTAACTCTAAAACTGCAAATATTAAAAATTTTGATATTAAGAAAAAAAGTTATAACAAACTAGTATCATCGTCCCTACCTCCGTAATCGGGTGTAAGCTGTGAGACTTTTTATAAATCAAGAAATCTGAGACTAAGAGGTGTAAGAAATTCGGAATTGATTTCATGAGCTCAATTGGCTTTTAATTCAGTAAGTATGAGTTATCCACTCTACATGTCACGTCCCGAAATCCGTGACTCGGAAATATAATATAAATAAAATAATAATAATAATAACCAAACCGATTCCCGACAACAATAACAACCTGCCAATAATCTATACATAATATGGCTAATCTCCACAGTGATCCACACATTGAATAAATAATACAATATCAAAATGCAACATACTGAACTGCAAATATATAACTCCACCAAGCAACATGCTCGTCAAAATGAAATAAAGAAATATGTACTTCAATTCTTCATCCATAATACATCAACGCATCAACAACAAGACCATGCTAAATGCAACTACAAAATATCTTCCGCTACTGGTGCATGCAATAACAACCTGATCCGTACTCCACTCCACCACCTCTACAAAATCACAAAAGTCCAAAATACATGTACTACAAAAATATAAAGGTCAAATTCTAAACAAAACTATAAAAATGATTCTAAGTATGTACATGTCATGAATGGACACACAAATATACAAAGTTTTACTTTAATAACAAGTAGCACATGTCTACGACATGAAAGGTAAGTACTAAGCCTACAACATATATAATCTTGGCTTGAGAGAAAATCTATATACATCATCATGCTATGCCATCACCACATACACCATCGTCATACGTCATCGCTATATGCCATCAGCGTATACTATCGTCCTTCCTATAGCCATCGTAATTGCACATCACCCATCGCACATTGCCAATGTATATTGCCATTGCACATCACCATCGCCATACCACATTGCCTTTGCCTTCGCACATGCGTATTGTCATCATACATTGCCATCGCCATTGCTATTGCACATTGCCACACACATTGTCATTGCACATCGCCATTGCCATCACCATTGTATAGAGCCATCTCCACTGCCATGACAAAATATACATCCTGAAGGCATTGCATGCCCCTGACTATTACATCACAAAGGCATGTCAAGCCCTCGACTCCTCGTATAAAGAAAGCATATAAAGCCCCCGACTCCTTGCATAGCAAAGGCATATCAAGCCCCCGATTGCTCGCATAACAAAGACATATCAAGCCCCCCGACTCCACATCAAAATTTATAAAGGGCAAGCATCATATGCCCACTCCTATTTATTAATCCAAACTCTACATTACGAAGGCATCACATGCCCTGTAAGGATCCACCACACACTGTGATGTAATCGATGCCCACAATGACCCACCACACTTTCAGTGACACGATCAAAGTCTAGCATGATCTGCCATCTCTTAGTGACACGATCATGTATGTTCCTTTAACGACACTCATCGAAAGGCTCACTCGAGCTCCCGATCAACACATAACGAAGGCAACTCATGCCCCCAAATATCAAATACACTGAACATTACATCAAGAAGGCATCGCTCATGCCTCTCCACAATACACTGCACATCACATTAGGAAGGCATCTCTTATGCATCTCTAAAATATATTGAACATCATATCAGGAAGCCATCTCACATACTTCTCCAAAATATACTGCACATCATATTAGGAAGGCATCTCTCAGGCCTCTTCATAATACACTGAACACCAAATCCTGACTCAAAGCTATTAGGTGCTCTCCCTGAAGGGCATCAAACCTAACTTAGAACTATCAAGCGCTCTCCCCAAAGGGCATCAAACTTGACTCGGAGCTATCAGGTGCCCTCTCCAAAGGGTATTAAACCTCACTCACAGCTATCAGGTGTTATCCCCAATGGACATCCATATCCACTGAATCTAGGATATCAGGTGCTCACACACACACACACACACACACACATATATATATATAACCCCGTACATGTATAATCAACTTTGCTACAACTCCGCCACTCCTTAACGTTTTGCCACGGATATGCCTACACTCTGCTACGGATATGTTTACACTCTGCTAGGGGTATGCCACCACTGTCACTGATATGCTACCACTGCCACTGATACACCACTGTTACGGATATATCACTGTTATTGATATGCCACTACCACCACAATTATGTCACCACTACCATGGAAGTGCCATAGTTATCACCGATACACCACTGTTATCACCAATATGCCATCGTCATGGAGACATCACCATTACTGACACATCACTGCCACAGATGCATGTACGTCACCACAGTCATAGATATGTCAATACAACAAAAAAATATGCTAACACAGCCACAAAAATGCCAACAGCCATAGATACACCAATACGACCACAAAAATGCCAACACAACCGCATATACACCAACATGGCTACAAAAAATATAGCCACAGATACGCCAACATAGCCACAAAAATGTCAACACAGCCACAGATAGTCCACCACTGTTCTACCATATATGTGTGTGTGTGTATATATATATATGTGCATATATTATGATATATATAAATATATAACCATGCCACAAATATAAAATAGATACTAACAATACTTTTATATACGTAACTAACCAAAAAAATAACAACATGTTATATATGTCGATATATATATAGAAATTCAGATTTATCTTATCATTCTAAATTTGTTTGTATTTTATACGCTTCCAAATGCCACCATAGAATATCTTGAGCTCAACCCCGATAATTATTCTTTTGTGCCTTCAATGTGGGCCACCACCGCTACCCAAATCACGTCAATCCTATACAAGTAAATGGTCACAACATTTAATGAAAGCATTTTCTAATTTTATTTCACGTCTTGACTAGTACGTAAATCGAGAAATGTAATCGAGAAATAAAACAATGAAACTTAAGTCAACGCACTGCCATCGGATGGTGAGTAGAAAATGTATAAGCTTCGAGCCCAGACTACCAACGAAACGAGATGAAATCAGTCCGAAACTAAAACCATAACCCCCCTTGATTTGATATATCTTCGAGTCTCAGATCATAGTGAACCTGTACAAGGAAACGATCCCCTTGGGATAAAAACCAAGAATATCAAATTTGATTCGACGTACGGCAAAGGTATGAAAATCAAGGAAAAACAAACGAGAATAAGAAACGAAGAAACTTACGCCAAAACATTATCTTCAAAACAAAGGTTTCACATATCCAATTATTTTTTGCGGATAATGTCACGAGCTAGATGGATTATGGGCTAGAAGATCGAAGGGTGTGAAATCCTCCTTTCTATCTCCCTCCTCTCTTTTCGGTAGTCAAAAGTAAAATGAGAATGTGGCTATCATTTCAAGTGATAAAGCAGTGGGATCCAACTCGCAAAGCTTTCCGGCGATCTGTCCGAAGGTGTGTTCGCTGGCTAGCAACCGTCAGAAAACATATCGGACACCTATCAGACAACAAGTCAGACGCAGGCTGAACTCTCTAGAATTTTTAAGCAAAAGGTCCGACCCTTTGTTCGACTATCAAGCAGATATTGGACACACTAGTTTTTCTAAACTTTCAACTAAGTCTTGATGACCAAACCACAACTCAAATCCACCTCATACGAATATGAATACAATATCACGACACTGAAAACTACCAACGAGATAAATAATAATACTATAATTCATATAGCACTATCATTTATTAAAACGAAAAATTTTTATGGAATTTTTGAGACAATACAGTAAACTCCATTAATACTTTCTTTTCATAATTCTTACGTAACCCATTGATTTTGATGATTTATGTCGCCAAGAATGTGACCCCTTTTTTTTATATATAAAAGAGGATTAATTGGATTGTGAAATGGATCATTATCAGATGATTTGTATAATTGTTTTTCCGATGGTGGTGGTTGGAAAATTCACTTGGCAGATTGTGAATTGTGTATAATAATCGATCCGAGTTGAAGATTAGTGTTTGTAAAGAAATGTGCATTATATTATTGTTGAATTGATTATTCGTCCGTGTCCATTTTCTTTATTTCGTATATTATTGATAATTATGTTTACTGGTCTCCACAGCTTACCCCAGCATGCCCCCTACAATACTAGTTTCATTTTTATCAGATAAAATGACGGATAAATGAGGATTGAGGAGAATCTACAAATACAAGGCATAGTTGCTCTGAAGCCATATTTCTAGTTATAAAGAAAATATTTTATTTCTAATAAAAGGGTTTATACTTAGTATTTTTTATGAAGATGTTAATTCTCTAATTTTATTTTATTATTTATTTTTTTTGACAGCATGGAAACCTCCGGTTTTTATATATTTTTTCAAAATATGAAAATTTAGAAAGTTCCTTTATGCTGATTTTTCTTTACGTGAGATTCAGCAACATACGTTAACCCCTGCTGACAATTTTTTTATGATGTCTAACTTTCACCAACTGATGGAGATCAAAAAGGAAGATTCTGATATTTTAATTTATTTATTTATTCAAATAAGTTAGCATTTTATTTAGTTTAATTTATTTCCTTTTTTAGAAAGATTTAGTTTAATATTAGGTGATTCTCTTGAGGCCTATACATATGATATCTTTAATTGTTTCCAAAAGACTGATTGATGAATAAAAATTTGAGA
>MKEJ01055865.1:0-17344 GCA_001753735.1 Embelia ribes
TATAATATATATATATATATATATATATATATATATATAAAGTGAACAATCCACCACTCAAGCTTATGGTACAATCATAAAAAAATGACTTACTTCGACGATGACGACCATCGCGTGCTTTCAAGTACTTTTGTTCTGCGGTCACAGAATCCAAAGCTTCCCTCAGCTCCGCAATTTTAACATTAATGGGGTCGAGATGTTCTGCAACCATCACCACACAAAGCTTAATAAAAGAATATCAAAATAAATACCAAGACAAATAACAGCCCCAAACTGTAACGAAGTTCACACTTTGAACAGCAAGTCAAAATTTTAGATGCACTGCTGTTTGTAGCAGCGTAACAGAACTGTCAATGGATCAATGCATGTTATTGTTACTGAAAAAACGTAAGTAATGAACAAACCGTCTTTGGCAAGATCATGTTCACTGGGAATGTGGCCAACATGAATGTAGAACGATACAGTCTCTGGTGCCGATGTCGGATTATGGAAACAGAATTTGTACATTCCACTTCGTGGGGCCTTGAACTGAAACTTATCCCCAGATGTTCCCTTCGCAGAGTACACCACATTATCCCCGGGAGATGATGCCTGCCAAAAATAACACATTCAGGAAATCAATGACTAAGCTGAAAGGAACTAAAACTAATTGGCATGGTACTACAGTTGCTGCCTCCTGGTAATATAAATTTTTGTTTGTAAGCTAAACCGCACTATTGGACCGACCGAGTTGTCCAAAAAAGCGATCAATCCACATTCATGATCTCTGAAATATACAGTGAACAGTAGCTGGCATTTAGAACCCAATTGGTGTATTTGATAGGAAGGTTCAGCAAATACAATAAAGTTTAACGAAAATAATAAAGGCTAAGGCCAGAATGTGCAAAAGTCAAGTTCTGGTCTAATACCTGAAAGCACCACCAAGAAAGGCTCTAATCCACAATGACAAAAAATTTCTGTACCTATTTATAAATGACTATCTATCGAAGAGCTGACTATGGAGAGACCTTTTCTCCAACAATTCTAAGGTGAAATTTCATATGAAGCATCTACAATGTACAAGCTGTGAGACGATAAGGAAGTGACAAAATAAGCGGCAATCACTTTAAGACGGGAAGGAAAAGGATAACACATACTTTTCTCGTAACTATCCTCTATCTAATGATTTACACGGGTTAATACTACAGTCACATCCTGATATGTATCAAACCCAAAAGACACATAAACGAAATAAGGGATTCACCAATCATCAGCGAAAGGAAGAACCTTGTGAAGAAAGCAAACCCAACTTAGTTATACAGCTACAAAACCCTAAATAAAATAAAATAAAATAAAACCTTCCCCATTCAACCGAATAGCAGACCGATGGTGAAAACTTAAAGTTATGTTTCAAGCTTAGACTTCTCGATTAACTTCATAAGAAAAAGCAATATATAGACCATTAGAAATCCTGAATTGTTGGTCCCCAAAATGTGTTTCCAATACAGTTGTCAATGAGGGAACCAAGAGTAGGGAGGATGATCACCTACTTTCCTATCTGAAATAGCTTAAAACCTTCAACGCAAATGATATCAGATCCCCTAGAGATGGAGAGACATCAAAATCAAGTTTTCGAGAGAAAAGGCAAGAAATCTCAAGTATTTGTTAGTCTATAATTGTAGTAACAGTCATCATATGCTGGTAGGATCTCTTCAAACTCTTAGGAAGTATAAGTTACCACTAATACATGAAAAACAAACAACAACACATGAGAACCCAATCAGAAAAATGTGAACACTGTAGTTCGACGAGTTAAATGTGGCTAATCCAAATGCCCATAAGAGGAGATAACTCAGCCAATTTCAACATAATTAAGAGTCGCTCCAAGAGGCTCATGAGGGAGTGTAACACAACATACTATTTATATTATATATTTAACCAAGGACCCGAAGGTGTTCCAAATATAACTACAAAGGCCTAATCCAAATTCCAAAGGCTGCCCCAGATAACTACAATGACCTATGAGATGACAAAACTACAAAGCACAGCATATGGGTTCCACCTACCACCCTCTGACTCTACCATGCGGGATATCAATGCCTTGACCACATAGCATGCGCTATCTTCCAGAATTGCTTCCAAAAGGATCCCAACCAAAACAAAGAGATCATTCAATTTTACCCCCACTTTCTTCCACATAGTACATAATGGGGGCTCAACAATTATGCACTTACACAAGCCAGGTTTGTAGCAGATGTCTAATTTACTTTATCTTTTTGTACCAATTATGCATGAATTTCTTAGGCATGTCTGAATGTTTTTCCCCTTTTTGTTGTTCATACCAAAGAAAACAAATGAATTAGCTTCACTCAAACATTAAACGAGAGAATCTGATGACAAATAAAGATTTCCAAATCCAATCACATTGAACCGAATATAATTATAAATAATCCACAAAACTTCAAAACTTTGCACATGTCTATATAAATGATGCAGAGGAAGATAGGGATCTGCACAAATAGAATTCATTATGGAAGAAAGGCTAGAATCTGAATGACAATTTCTTTAAATTGATCAAAACAAGCTACTGGAACAAAATTCTAGTCAGCTTTATATAGAGATACAAAGAAACTACTAGAAGTCTAGATCCAAGAGACTTCTGGACCTTTTAGACATCCTAGACTGAGAATTAAACACTCTGCTAGCAACCAATTAAAAAACTGAAAAGTCAGACTCAATAACTTGACTAAAATAAATTATTCTAAAAAATAAAAAAAGTAGTTGTCTGTAACAAGAAGATGCTCTTGCATCAATAACTCTACATAGAAGGTGGGATTACGATCGTTCATTTTCTTCTTTTACACGCATCAAATATAGGAATTCAAAGAATAAATAAATTTAAAGAAAACTAAAAGGTGTGCTAGAAGCCTAAACCCCTAACCCAGGACAGAACTACTTTCATTTTCACTATTGCTTTCCACCTTTCATTTAATTATCCATAAGGAAACCAACGAATTAGATCCAATTATACATCTAATAACAGATACAGCATAGATCCTTGCCCCAAAAAAAGAAAACTTTTTCTCAGTACTAAACTTTTCCTCTATTTTTGACGATCAAAAGGAAAAGAACGAACGAATTAGCCTCAATTTAACATCAGGTAAGGCAATTACGACAAAATGCTACAAAGATCCAAACTTGCAGACCCATATAATGAGAACATAAACATGATAAAAAGATGATCTAAAACCTTAACCTCTAGAAAGTTCTTCATCTATGTCTCTAATATCTCCTTTACTGTTACTCTCTTTATATATCGAACAAATGAATTACTTTCAATTTAACATCTAATCACATTGACCCACAAGACAATCAATAACAAAATTACTTTTTCAGGTACACCTGTAATGTTTCCCCCTTTTTCCGGGTTACCCAAAAGAAAAAACAAATGAATTAGCTCCAATTCAACATTTAAGGCAAAATTCTGATAAAACAGTTCAAAGATTCAAATCCAAAATATCATATAATCAAATCACAGACATCAGAGAGTGAGAGAGATTTTATACAGTGAATTACATTCGATTTTGCATCTAGTCACATTGATCCAGGAGACAATTAAACACAAATCAATTTTCTTTATGCATATGCCTACTGTTTTCTCCTTTTTGTTGGTTACCCATACATCCCAATCCAATTCTCACCAGATTATCCAATTTTAACCCTAAATGTTGATTCCTAAAAATCAAATTCTAAACTAGAGGCTGCAATTTCAAGAATATCCATGCCAGATTCCTAAACCTAAAAATAGAATTGGGGATGAACAGTATTCTCATAATTCAAGGGGATCACTATAGAAAATCCCCTATTTTTAGGGAATCAATAGTATTAGATACACTGGGAAGGTGCCCTAAAATTTAACCTCTAAAGTTTAGTTTAGGGGGCTCATTTAGGAGTACAGGTGATGGGCACAATTCTGTTAAAATAGTATTAAAATCCAAATCCAATGTACCATATAATCAAGCCACAACATACACATACAAATATACATACATATATATATATAGAGAGAGAGAGAGAGAGAGAATTGTCATACGGTGAAATCGATGCCGGGATGATCGGAGCCCCAGAAGATGTCGTGATCAACAACGACGAAGTTGCCGGAGACGTTGTCACCCTCGTATATCACGTACTCGTAGACACACTCCACGTCATTCACCGTCACCGCCAGCCCCGACAGCTCGTGTACGAAGCTCATGAGGAGGAGCCCCACCAGCAGAATAGCGTAGGGCTTGGATCTCTCTCTCCTCTCCATTTTTCTTCTGCTGCCGATTCTGAAACTCGATTGTGGGATTCAGGAAGGAGAGAGAGAGATCCGAGAGAGAGAGAGTGAGATAGATTTGTGGGAGTGTAAGCTGTTCCTTTTCTTCTTCAGTTAGTTAGAGAGTGAAGCTTTGAACGGCGCGAAAAATGGAGATCATCATCGTTGACGGTTATGTTTGGAATTAAATTACGCCTTGCGCCCTATTGTTTAAAATCTGCTACTTTGTAGTCCCTTACATTTTCAATTTCGCGAAATAGGACTCCACACTATCAAACTTCTATACTTTTTTCTTTTCTTTTCTTTCTTCTGTTTTTTTTTTTTGGAAAAGACCCAAACTTCTATAATCAAAATCAGTAAATTTAAGGAACGTACACGGGAACCACTAGGATTAGTCTAGCAGCTAATGCCTGAAACGCTTAATAGCAGGTTTGGGATTCGTGTCCCCCTTTCGTGTCCAAATGCCCTTAATGTTAAAAAAAAAATAACGATATACATACAAATTAGTTGTATCTAAAACTAGTACAAATTAATTTTTATGATTTACAATTAGCTATCATCCAGTTTTGTAGTAAGAAAGAGAAAGTATGATTATTTTAATTGTCAACCAAGTAAGTATAGTTTGCACAAATTTTCGATAAATTTAGTGACTAGCCGAGGGGCCAGTGCCTAAGATGCTTAATAGCATGTTCAAGATTCGACTTCCCCTTTTTTTTGTTCAAATGCCCTCAATGTTAACAAAAAATAATGATACATATACAAATTAGTCATATCCAAAACTTGTACAAATTAATATTACGTTGTTTACAATTAGTCACCATCTCATTTTGTAGAAAGAGAGAGAAAGTATGATGATGTAATTAATTATATTTTTTTTATATTGGAAGTAATGAAAAGTAACTTATAGTAGTTTAAATTATGATAGAAATACTCTTTTGTGAAAAAAATATCAAATTCTTTATTTTTTTCAGAAGTACACTTTTGTGCGTTAAAAGTATAATTAAGTGTGTATATATATATTTTTTTATGCACAAAATGAATCATTTTACTTTTATGTAAAAAGTACAGAAATAAATACTTTTTGGTACTGGGCCATTGTAATTCCGTGAAAAAAATTATTCTTACATTGAGTTGGTTCCATTCGCAAACTGACTAGTTTAGGTGATATGTGGGCCTAGAAAATTGTTGGGATTTAATATATTGAAATGGGGTAAAAAAGGAATAAAATAATTACTTGTAAAAGATTTTGGAAATTCGATACCAGGATATACGTAACAAAAGTTGTAGAAACAAAAGTTGTTTTTCAACATAAAAAATTTGATTATGATAGATTAATGAATTAAAATAAACATGAGCGAAGGAGAGGCTTGTGGTTTTTGTAGTGTGAGGGCACTGAAGCTTAAAAGCCTATCAGTGGCAGAACAAAGATTTTTAGTTCGAGGCCAAGTCCTGCTTCTTTAGGAGGATGGTATTTTTTTTCCTTTGTAGAGGGACAATGTAGTCCGCATTTTCAAAATTTTTAAAAATTTTGGAAGTTGGAGAATTATCGCCGTTTATTGTTCCCTTTAATCCGCCAATGCTAACAGTATTTCTAAAGTCACCATTCATTGTTCCCTTCGATTGTATGCTGGTTTGCTCCTCCCTTAGATACACTAATTTGGCAGAGAAATAGGGTATTCAAACTCGCATAAGTATGTATACTTTTTAGAGTATGAAACTCAACGGTTACACCTAGCCGAAGCCTTGGTTAACTCTAGCAAGACCATAATTTTGCTAAAGCTTGGACTAGTTGAATGTATTTCAAGCAAACGAGACGCCCATAATAAAGTCTATCGAATGTCCTGTGAATAAGTCGTTACTGAATTGTTCCGATAAGTGAAATTAAACCTTGTATCAATTACGCTAAAAGCCACGAATGAAAAATCAATACTTTGTATTTTAGAAATGAACTTAACTAACGGCTTATATTAATCTCATGAAAAAATAAGTGGATACGACCGAGTCTATATTAACACAAGGATATTTTTATTTTTGTACGGACATTGGCTCCCTTTTTATATACTACCCATCCATAAATAATTAGCCAAGTGTCTAATTCGACTTATATCCAAATGGATATTTTCAATTATTAGGGATCTCAAGTCAAATTAAAAGTAAATACAAATATCTTGATCATTTATCCATAATTTAAAATTTTATAATGTGTTAAATCAAACAATTCAATAATTATAAGACAGAATACAAGATTATAGTGAAGAATTATTAAAATTTCTATCCTTTTTCACCATTATTTTTCTTTGTTCTCAAATTTCCCCGGACCTGCATTGTTGGCTTTTGTGATGACGTAAAACTTTGAGTCTCATGTACTACACAACAACCCTAGATTGGGACCCCTCACAACGACCATGATGACGTGAAATTGAAACAAGTACTAGTATATTTATATTTCCTTCAAATATCCACCAAACATAATGGAAAAACATTGGTAGCATTTGTTTTCTAAAATCAACTTCACAAGGAACCTATATTTTCTTTTGTTCTCAATAAAGTTACTACTACCAAACAAAGGTAAACTACCAGGGCATTTGCGATTGATTGTTTCTTCGGGCAATGTATCATAAATAAATATTAGGAAATTATTTCTACAGAGTACATATATAAAGAATAAAAACAGGTGCACATGTCAATTAGTTTGTAATGTCACTTATTGCAGTTCTGTGATCAAAACTGAGATTTCATATATCTGAAATAGGTAAACATATCATTTTATAGAGATTGAACAAATTAACTTATTTAGAAACTTGAGAGATGTCTTAATTTACCAGAGAAAGAAAACTTGAGACCCTACTTGAGTTGCACTCTCAGGCCCAAAACATGTTTGATATTTTACATGCCTTTTGAGAGAGTGCGTACCAATTGCTGTGACATCTAATTTAAGCAACGAAAGTATATAATTCCACATTAACCACCTTCATATATGACCAATTTTAGGCTCAGCTAATGAAAAATGAAATGTCACCCATCTTCTAGTCTCAAATCACTTTACCCATGCAACCAAATCCATGCATATACTGTTGACACATGCATTTTTTTTTTTTTTTTTGACAGGAATAAAAGAGATCTAAAAGAAGGGCATAATATCCTACAGGAATGGTAATACAAATAGTAATCATTTGTAGGCCTTAATTTATCCACAAATGAAGAAAAAGTAACTAATGAAAAGGAATATATATATTTGGCAATTTGAACAACAATTTTCCCAAAATTCCCCCTAACAAATGATATCATATAGTATCTCATATTTGCTCAATTTCTCATTTATTTACTAAACCATTATCAAACTAGTTCTCATTTGCAAACCATTTCTCCACAAAATATACGATTTTCAAATATTTTCTCAGTTTCTCATTATTTACTAAACCAATGTCGAACTTATTTCCTCATTACCAGATTTTCACACTAGAACGGGCCCCACATGTTACCGATTGAGTTCGCTGAGGCGGAGCGGGCCCAGCAGCTTCTCCTCCTCAGTGAGGGAGTGGCGGAAGTGACAGCGGTGGCCGTAGGGGCAGTTGTCGCCTGTGAGAACCATCCGACAGACCTCCGTCTTGTAACGCGGGTGCCTGATGACTGGGCGGAGCTCCGTGATGCCATGGGCGAACTGGCAGTTGTCGCCGTAGGGGCACGCACCCGTCTCTTGCCACTTGTTGCACAGCTCCGTCTTGAACATCCCCTGGTTGTACACCTCAAACTCCAGTGCCTCATTCTCCTTTTCTCCCCCAGCAGCAGGTACACACACTCGTTGCTGTTACAAAGCACACGGTGAAAGATCACCAAATTAATCACAACATGTACTTATTTTGGAAAACAGAAACTAGTTTAGAGTATACTCAAAAACCAAAAATATTCATCAATACTTGTTTAAAAAGAGAAAACATCGGAATATGCAATAGGTGGTTCATGCTTTTTCTTTCCACACAAACCAAATTACTAGTATTAGTTAACTTAAGAGTAACAGTTAGCTTTATCAAAATTCAAACATGCACAACATTTAGAAAACAAACTAAAATTGAAATTATTGAAGACAATTAGATGAGATTCATTTGTTTAAACTTCAGAAAAACTAGCAGATAATACATACAATAATAGTTACTATTTAAAATGGAAAAGCAGTAGAACAAACAAAAGTTGCTTTATGCTTTTCAAGTTTCAACAACACAGAACCAATTAGTAGTTAACTAAGAGTAACCAACAAATTTTATCAAAAAAATATGACATGCATCAATTGTACTACTAGTAGATAACCAAGGGTTAAAATTAATATTATTAAATGATAGCAGCAGGATATCCAATAGGGGCTTTTTGCTTTCAAGTAAACTAACTACAAGTACATTTTTCCTTTGACTGGAATAACAAATAACATTTGATTTTATTACCGTGAGAATATGCAAAAAATCGCTTCCCTACTAGCAGAAAATGCAAGAAGACACTAAAAATTTATACCTAGCAAATTACTTTAAAAATCCCTAACTGCAAATTAAAGATGTTAAATGCAAAAATTTGGAAAATACTATTAACGCTTTTCTGTGAAAAAAGGCAGAAAATACACTTTTGGCTTTTTCAACCTTACAGTAACAATCCAAAATAATAATACTAATTTAATCAGGAAATGGAAGAACACGCGCAACAAATGCTTTAAAAAAATTACTCCTACCATCTTGGAGAGATTCAAGAATTACAATGGCATTAATAATGTTTAGAATTTTTTCTTATGTTAAAAAATTTTAAATTAAAATATTAAAAAATTATAAATTATATTTTAAGGTAAATTATTGTATTTCAATATTTTATTAAAAAAAATAATTTTAGTTTAAATGCTTAAAATTTATAAAAAAATAAAATATATGCAACAAGCCTAAAAAAAATGCAATGAAGTCTTAATTATGAGCTTTTTTCTATGATTGGCTTTTAAAAATGCAATAGACTTATAATTATAGACTTCTTTCTATACCCTAAATATGTGAGATTATTTAAAAATTATATGTATTAGTTAAATAAATGAAAGGCATTCTAAATTTCACCAGCCACATGATACCAACGAATAAATTGGAGAGCAGCATGCAAAAGATACCAAAAATGTGAATAGAATTGAAATCAGTTAGTGTAACTCACCGATCCACTGAGGCCTGGATTCTTGGCCGAGTTGACTCGGTGGCCACGACTCGGAACTCCACTTCCTCCTCCGCGCTGAGGTGGCAGCTTCACGTAACCGCTGGAGCGAACAGAGATGCTCTTCGGCAGAGTAACCCTCTCCGGCCCAAGCCGATTCCTCTGCTCAATAACACTCGTCGGACTGTCGCCTTCCAAGCCAAGGCGGTTGAAGTCGTCCGTGAAGGAGGAGAGTGATGATGGAGGGAGGAGGCAGTTCTGTAGCAGGTTCAGGCGCTTGACCAAGTCTGCATTGGCAACACGGATCGTATCGTTGGATTCGCGGAGGAGGTGGATTTCCTTGAGGGATTCCTGGAGCTGAGAGAGGCACATGGCGTAGCGGTTGTAGAGCTGCTGATACTCGAGGGCGAGGCGCGCTTGGTTGAGGCAGTTCTCGGTTGCCACGTCATCTTCAACGGAGCAGTCGGAGGGGGAGATGGAGGAGCTCGGGGGGAACATCAGGGGATAGAAGGAGTTGAAATCAATGGATTTTTGCTGGTTCCGAGAGTCAGTTTTGTCACTCTGCATTTTGCTAAGATGTCTTCTGCAGAAAAAACAATTAGATTAAATGCAAATGTATTTATATACAAATTTCTAAATTAATACTCCAGAATTTATAGAAAATTCTCGTAATTGAAGAATTAAACATCTATACATTCATATGCACGGTGAGTTGCAGCAATTCAAATGCGGGAATGAATTTAGATCTAAATTATGAATTAAAAGTGCATATTTTTCAGACGCTCTTCTGCAACAAAAAATGTCAGATTGCACGCAATTTAAGTTTGTAAATACGCCTCTATTGAATGAATTAGCAATCTATCTCCGTCTCTCTATGCTTACATGCAATTCATTCATACCGTGAATTTGCATAGTTTTAGGCCTAAATTGTGAGTTCAGAATTTACACAGACATTTTTTTGGAACGTGCAATTGGTTCCAATCGCAAATTAGATAGTCTATTTTGATTTTAAACAAAGTCAATTTGAATTGTTAAACAATTATCTCTCTGTCTCTCTCTCTCTATAAATTTATATATATATATATATATATATATGCATGTGTGGACAACTAAAGTTCGAATCTCACATTGTGAGGTCTTGAAATAGTATAATGTACGCAAACTATTTTTGGTTACTATCTTGTAATCCACAAGTTACATCAAACATTATTCTAATATATAAAAATTCTAATTAAGGCATTAAACAATATTAATATTAATTTCAGAAGAGATTGAACAAACAACAAATATGATATTCAAAATAGTTATTGATGCGTAAAAAAACTTACAAAGAGTCTATTTTCACAAGGGAGTATTTTTTGGAATAAACCAATTTGTACCAAGATAGTGCAAACACCAATTATAAATCATCAAGTGAAGTTAATAATTTAATTAGTGATAAATTGTTATATGATTATTGNNTGTCGACTGATTTACTCGGTCATAGTTTTTAAAAATTAGACACATGTCCCATTATGAGTTATACAATCATATAAACACCTCACATAGAACAAGTTCAAGAGAGAGAGAGGCAAAGATAAAACAACACATATCGATCAGGAATTAGCACGTGCCTATGAGGCCAATGCTTGTAGAAGGCCCTTATTGTGATTTTCGTATTAATTAACACATGTACTGATATGTACTTTAATGAAACCTCTGAGATTTTGAGAAATTAAAACTATAATGTAGTTTACAAGTGTAATTTTGTGGTTTTGTTAGCGATTTCACGAAAAACAAACTACGTTTTGATGAAATCCACGACTTTCTTTGCAAGATAACCTTGCATGTGTAGTAAATGATCCTTATGGACTGCCGGGGTTGTTAAATAAGTGTTAAAATACAATTTGAAAGATGAAACAAGTTATTTTTCAAGTAGACATAATTGATCAGTTGACTAATATGTTGAATTAGTCGATTAATTTGATCGGGCAGAATTGAAATTCAACTGTATGTGTATATTTTCAACTTTAAACCCCTTTTTGAGATTCAAGGACGAAAAATTGGACATCACTTTGTGACAACAACCTTGCATGTGTGAAAGACTAACTTTTCAATTCATAAAATTGAGATAAAACATCAAGTATAGGTTAGTTATGGGTAATAGACCTACGATAGGTAATGTATTAAATTGTGTGTAATTGGGTGCTAGTTATGTACATAATTTCCCTTGTCACGGGAAATTATGTTGTATGGTAGTGGTGTGAATAATGTGTGGAAGAGAAGTGAAAATTATTGGTCATAAATTGACATAAAAATTGTTAAAACTAATAGGCGATTAAAGCATTTTGTAGAAAGATGTAGTGATAACCCTTGACGTATGGCAAAGATGTATGTACGTGTGTGTCTTCATAATATTATTTGTTTGGAAATACTCTATGGTTAAAGGTAATCCATTTAGGGAAGAATGAACTTTTGGACCATGTCAGGCCATAAGGTGTTTGATGAACAAAATTTTAAGCCACATTAGGCAAAACTGTGTTTGGAAAATGTTCATGGATTACTTATTTAATTTCGGAGGTCAGTGGCAGGACCTCTTGTGTGTATCGAAATTTGGTTGGGTCTCACGGACACTTTGGATGTGGAGAGGCACCCGCTAAAATTTTTGTGCATAAAGTCTCAAGAAACTTATGCTCTCAAGTATGCGTGCATTTCCTAATATGATATTACACTAGGGATTCAATCATGTGTGTATGATGCATGTATTATGGTAGGTGACTCAAAGTGTATATGCATTGATGCATGCTTGCAACTTGTGACAATTGTGTTGCATAATCGAGTCATAAAATGTGTTGTGTTCATTCATGCCTTACATGTCGTTTTGAATACTGTTCGTCAACTAATCCCATCTACCCCTTGTTTACCAAATGACACTTCATGAAGATGGCACACCAAGCACATAACAGGCACTAGGTGAAGCGGTGATTGGAGCAGCTTCCCAACCAGGCTTGAAGTGAAAGTATTATTATTAATTGTTATTGTAACTTGCATACTGATTTTTGTGTAAAGACCTTAAATTATGTATTTTGTAACTTGTCGAGCCATTTTCACTTAAAAAGATTTCTGAAAGTAACGGCTCACATTTCTATAAACGCTTATACCATGCAATATTAGTTTGGTTATGGTTGTACAAAGTGATGCATTGTGAGAAAATGTCGGGTATTGTTGGTAATTTTGACTATGGACCTTTGTAAAATTCTATATTATTTTTTGAAATCACACGTAGCCAGAGGTCCAGGACCTGACAATTATAAATCTCACACTAAAACATCACGTGAAGTTAATAACTCGTTAACTCGTTGACTAATTTGATCATTTTTGGTGGTCTAAAAATGACAAAATAAGAAAGTTGTCACTTAATATTTCTTAAGTCAGACTTACTGTAATAATAATGGTATGAATATTGCGACGATGCTAAGATTATTGTCTAGTAACATCTTATAAAAAAAATTATCTGACAGTTAGTGGCGGATCCGAGTGGGGCCGGAAGGCCACAATCTTTCTTACATTGGAAATTTTTATAAAATTTATTTGTAAAATTAATAATTTTTTAGACATCCTTTTTATACAATTCCCTCTGAATTTTTCTATATATATATAATACATAGGCTGGACTCTTCTAGCGTAAAATTCTAGACTCACGACTGCGGAGAGTTATCAAGACATCCTCACAACATATCTGGCGAAGTTGTGACAATTGTTGAACATTTAATAACGAGTATAATAGTGTTAATGGATAGAGTTAAATTATTTAATGAAGGCCAAAATAAGGAACAAAATGGAATGAGTTAAAGGACATTTGCCAAAACTAAACAGAATGTAAAAGTAGGGGTAAAATAAAATTTATCTTACCTATATACTAATAATTACATATAAATTTATATACCAGCCACTTGCAATTAATATGATAAATCTAAAATTCAAATCAATTATCTTACTCCGTGAGTACCATTTATGAAAATGTATTTTAATATATAGAATTGAGCTGCATATACACACATACTCATCAATAAGTAAGATAATTTTTTTTTTTTGAAAAAATGCAAGCTAAAACATTTGTCTCATATATTTGAGCCCCATGAACAAGCATAACTTTGAAGCAACAAATATCATTCTGAACCACCAAAGGTTGATATATCACATGCATGCTATATGTATGTATCATTATAAATAGAATATAAATGAATGGAATGCATCAGAAAGAAAATCATTGTCTGGGGAAATTTAGAAACTGAAAATATGGAAAAAGAGCACTGAGCAATGAACAAAATGATAATAGATAGATTCTTTGAGTGTGTGATGAGAAAAATTCATTTAGTGCTGTGGCAGCTTTAACAACGCAACAGTAAAGGAATAATTTAATTTCTAATTTTTTAGAACTTTTCAACTCCAAGAGAAACCATAAAACTCAAGTCTACCATGTTTTTGAAGTATGAATTTGTGCCCACCCCTTTTGTTCATATATACTTTAGAAATAGCATTATTAGCAGTTTTATCACTGCTAAGAACAATTATGCCCATTTAATTTGATTAATTGATTTGGTGGATGTTGACCAATGATTAAAATCACACAATTATGACAGACGCAATTATCCTTAACAGCGCGTTACAAAGAAATAGGCACTCAAAAGCTATGGTCAGGTAAAGAGTCGAGTTATTGATTGATTTTAGGGCTAAACCACAATGCAATATAATGTAAATAACACTAAATATTTTCAAATAGTTACCATAAGAACTTTTTCAAAAAAATAATAAAAAAAAAAGTAATTAAGAAAGCCCAAGAATAAGAAAAATGTATAAAAGCACGGAGTTAGTAAAAACTTAAATATATCATAACGTAGGAGTCACTATTAGCATGAAAATGATATGGAGTGTATAAACTTGTAGTGACAGTAAACAAAGTTTTAATCTCAAGAATTTGCAATTGGCTAAATACAATTATAAAAACCAATCACTTTAAAACAAATGTCGTCCCATTAAAGTGACAACAATTTCAATAGCATTCTTCTTCTTCTTCTTATTTATTTATTTATTTATTTTTGTAATGTGGAAAAAGTGAGCATGCATGAGTAAGAATTTAGCAAGCATGATATCTACTGTGTGGTGGTGGTCACAATTACATTTACAAGTATCGAGTATTTCATTGAGTATACCATAAAACATGTTGAGTATTTGCCAAACAAAGCATTCATAGCAGCCTTATGTCATACTACTTCGTACAATATTTCTCTGACAAAGGTGAAATTCATTTTTGGGATTTAAGATGAGTACCAATTTTACAGGCTTTCAAATGTATGCAAATAATGAAACATTGTATTCAACAATAAGCTATAGAATGATTTCAAGTTGTTTCATGTTCAGCCAGCATAAAGCTCGTTGTTGGCGCGATAATAGCCGTTTGATATTTGTTACGTCATTGTGTGTGATATGCATTTTACACACTAAACCGATGAACGTTGATGATGGCATAGATACGTACTTAAGGTTAAAGTAGAGTCACTAATTTGATATTAATATATTATGTGTGCATGTGTGTCTATGTAAAATCACAATAATTAAGCTTGATCTTACAATAAGTTGTTCAACTTTACCGGCCGCATGATTTGGTGTGCTTCAATGAGTTGGAGGTTATAGTATTAGGAATTATTTAGTAAACATAAAAGATGGGTTTTACTTGTAAACATTATTAAAACTAGAGTTAAAAATAAGTTTTTTTTAGTGTTGGAAATAGGATACTTAGAATATGCATTAAGATGTATTACCTTGTGTTTGTGTAATTATATTATCACTAAGTAGGTCCTTGTGTAGCATATAGGTATAGAGGATGTACATTTTTTTACTCAATGAATACAATTACCTTGTTACCCTAAACTTAGTATGGTATTAGAGCCGCTGATATCTAAATAGCCAAATAAAATCCTAAAACTATCACTTGTACCGTCGGCCCCTATTCCCCCTTTATCCCGAGTTTATATATTGCCCGGTGGCCAACACTACCGTCAGACAGTTCTTCCCCCCTTCTTTTGATTATTTTTCCCTTGTTGATTTTTCTTTATCGCTACAGACTCTTCAAATATTGATGTCTCTACCCCTATTGTTGAACCTATCTTTACTACTGTATTTACAACTATTGCTATTGTAACCTCTTCTATTCTTTCAGATTTTATATCTCCATATTACCTACACCCTTCTGACCATCCAAATCTAATTCTTTTTTCCCTTGCTTTTCATGGCAATAATTATTATGCTTGGTAGAGAGGGATGTGATGTGCCCTAAATGCCAAAAATAAATCGGATTTCGTTACTGGTTCGATTCTTCGACCCAAAGATGATATTACTCTTGGTAAAGCTTGGTATCGATGTAACAATGTAATTCTTTCATAGCTACTCAATTGTATTGATCTCGCTCTTACTCCTAGCATGCTCTACCGTAGCATTACTAATTAATTATAGAAGGAATTGCATACCCGATTCACTCGAGATAACAGTTTTAAGATCTATCACATCGAGCAAGAGATTAGGAAATTTTGTCAAGATACATAGATAGTAACGCAATATTGCACTGCACTCATGTCTTAGTGGGAAGAACTTAGTCTCCTTGACCTGCCAGAAATATGTTCATGTAACAGGTGTACATGCGATGCATCCAAAATTATTGCTAATAACATTTTTGTGTGTGAGGTTTTAAAGTTTTTAGTTGGGCTAATGAATCTTTTCATAATATACGCAATTATATTTTGGCCATTATTCCCGTTTAAGAATTATCCAAAATTTATTTATTGGTACGTAATGATGAAAATCAAAGGGGTGTTAATATGGTTGTTGCGGATAATAGAAGCAATTTATTTTTTTGGCTAGTCATTCTAAAACCTTGTCGAGCAATAGGTCAAACAAGGGGAACTCGTCCCGAGCCAACATCACCAGAAGACCACCCGGCGGTAGTCATCGGTTCAGTAGTGGCCAGTCTGGCGGTGGATAGCTGTCCGACTACTCTAGCCACGGTCTAATACTGCTTTCAGGGCAGCCCGTCGCTGGTGGTGGCTTCCTTGGCTCTGGCAGTTTGCACGGGTCAAGCTCAGCTTGTTCAATGATACGCATTTTTCCTACAAAAATAATGCCTACTATGAAATGTGAGATGGAAAAGGTTATGAAAAGGCTATTTCGGGACAAGTCCCATGTTTACTTTGGGTGATATTGTATATCGTCGAGCTTGACATGTCGTAGCTCATAGCATGACTGGCTTTTCTTTGCATGCTAGTGCCCCTATTAAGATACATACTTATGATTTTGCTTTCTCTACGAACTTTGCTGGTATAATTTCTCATAGTTTTCTTTCTCCTCATTATTAGATTATATATTTGGGTATGTTGCAGCACATGTCAGGTTTTCCTCTTATAATTATGGATTTTTTTCTTGAAAACATATATCTAAGGAGTGTGAATATTTCTACAGGAACACCTATCTGTGTTCAAGCCATTGGCTTTATCCCCTTCCATAACTCTTACTAATGTCCTTAATTTACCTGATTTAAAATATCACTTACTTTATGTCAGTCAGCCAGTTAGAGACTTTAATCTCTTTATAATGTTCTTTATTGATCATTGTGTTTTTCAGGACACTACTATGCGAACTCATATTGGAGTGGATGAGAGGTACAATGAGCTCTACTTTTTTAGACCTATTCTTGCTGCCATATTTCTTCAAAGCCACACCTATTTATGAAATTTAGCACCAATGTTTAGGTCATCCCTCAAAATTTAATATTTCTAATTTTATTTTGTAGCACCTCGGCTATACGTGGGCGGGCGTGTGTGGGCGGACGTCGGTGAGCGGGCATAA
>MKEJ01055882.1:7397-20880 GCA_001753735.1 Embelia ribes
TGGTGCCATAGTTACAGACATGGCTTTGATACCACTTGTAACACTTTAGGTAGATTTTACAGCCACAATCACACTTCTCACACAAATTCAATTCAACAACTCAAATAATTTTTTTGAACAATTTTCTAATTTGATTCATTAACAAAAAGTACAAGATGAAGGTAAAATTAAGGAAAGTTAAAAATGAAAGAAAATTACAGCTCAATGATATTTTTCATAATCCCCATTCGAAATTAACAATCATATTTATATTATTCTCATTGGACAGGTGCCAACATGCCATTCGTGGCCTTATGATGACGCGGCCTCTTCCTGATCATTAATTGCTGAAGGAAATCAATGGCTAAGATTGTGTGGTGCCACCCTTAAGTGATTCTGTTAGGGCTTGGTTGGATTGTGACTGGGTGTTATGTCAATTACCCTTATACCCTCCCAGTCACATGTGCTTTCCCTTCCCTTTGGCCATGTGTCACTTTCTCGGCCATATTTTCCCTCCACTGTGCTTGATTTTTCTGCTGCTGTTGGTTTAATTTTACCCCAGCTCAACCTAACCAAAGCAGACGAACCACAGCTAGAACAACTGTCACCTTCGAGCCTTGATGAGCTAAGATCTTAGGGCCACCATTGTTTCCCCCTTTTCGAGACATTTGATTTCAGCCTTACCCTGAGTTGTTAAGCACCCTTCCATTCAAGCGTTCTCTCTCACTAAAACACAAAGCTCTTATCTGACTCTTTCCTTCGTCTCCGGCAAGTCTACACCCCTTCTTCTCCACACCGCTACTGCAACATGGTTTCAAAGATCTTCTCTTATAGGTAATCATAGGATTATTTTCAGTTTGAGGTTCATTATTTTCTTCATCTTGCTCTTCTTTTGACATAGCTCTTGTTTGTTGTTTTTGCGAGCACACACTGGCAACCCAAGATCTGCCCCCTCACCAGATTCAGCAAGGTTACAAGATGACACATCACAGGAACCAAAAAAAAAAAAAACTACATTTTCATGCAAAGAACCAAGAGCATAGAATAAACATGTCTAAAATAATTTGTTAGTCCACTCATTTTCTTACAAGAAGCATCATCAGATCAAACAAAGCACACGATATGAAAAAAAAGAAAAACAAAAAACCAAAAAAGTCCAACCCTAGAAAATACAAAATGGACAGCTTGCTTTTGGTTCTGAAAACTTTTTCTGGGTTTCGGGAATGGAGAAGTTACAAGTGGGTTCCCAAACATTTTTAAAGGACTCCCAACATCACAATTTTCACAGACCTTGATAAGTTCTTTATTTGGAATTGAAATTTCTTTTCCCTTGAAAAAGTGTGACGACGTAAAGATGGTGTTTCAAAAGTTTCATTTGTTTTCAATTTTCTTCCTGAAATCAGTAGATGACTAGATGCAAGAATAAATACTTGGTAATCGGTATATTGAAAACTAAGTCACCTAATTATTTGTCGATGGGTAATATTTCCGCTCTCAATCATTGCTCCTGCACCTGGTCTCACAAATTTTTGGCTTACAAATGTGACACTCTCATGCTCCCGTTCCCGCACCGCAATCTGGTGACTTAGTTTAGACTTGCATTTTCACAATTTTCTTGTATAATGTTTGCATTTTGCAGGTGGTAAAAGCTTTAGAAGGAAACATCTCTCTGGATGAACTGACTGATGGTATTCGACCTGGAGATAGCACACACTACGGATCAAACGGTAGCTCAGATTATGATACATCGAAGTACAAAGAGGAATTAAAAAAATTCAAGAAGTTGGCTCTCGAAAGTGAGTACAGTGGGCCCACAAGTGAGTATGATATTTATCGAAACAATTCTAGTAGTGAACTTGTAGGGACCACTCAAGAAATAAGCTCAAGCTCCTACTTTCGTGGAAGCGAACAGGACGGAAATGGGAAGAAGCGAATAGAACCGGAGCGAAGTTCGTGAAAACAAAAAATATATGATATTTTACGTAAAGATATTTCTAAGGCGTTCTTATTTTTTCGAATGGAGGGCTGATAGGCTTTAAATTTTTCAGCTCACTGGGTGATTTTTTATTTTTTCAGAATCGCGATACAATCTGCCATCCCTGTAAATGTATTGGTCAAAATCAGATGGATGGTATATATATATATATATATATTCTGGCCATTATTTTAAGAGCATTTGCAACAGAATGAATACAGAAAAAATGAGTTGTATTTCTATTTTACAAAATATCTATTTTTTAACTTTTATATTAGATTATTTATTATATTTTTTACTATACTAAAATATTATTTTCATATCTTTAACCATTTTATATTTAAAATTCTACACGTAAGAATACATTTAATTATGAAATATTACTTATTTAATTATGTATTAATGAAAAATATTATTATTTTTTAGTTTTTAATTTATTATTTTAATTTATTTAATTTATTAATTCATTATATAAATAAAAAATACAAATAAAATATCTTCTTAAGCGAATGAAGAAAAAGGAAAATAGAATTAATGGGAAAAAAGAAAAATATATAAAAAATTATTATATAATATAAATATAATAACTTAATAAAAATTACTATTAAATATTAAAATTTTATAGTATAAAATATAATTTTAATTTTTAATAAACATATAGTTTAAATATTAAAAATTAAATTCAATTATATGTTTATTTTATAATTTAAAAAATAATTTTTCTAAATACTAATAAAAATATAATTATTTATTTATTTAAGTATCAAAATTATTTTTTATATGCTTAAAGTTTTAGTTTATATGTCATTTTTAGTAGTTTTAAGCTCAATAGTTAATATTTGATTATTTTAAATATTTAATTTATAATTATTATTTAATTATTTTAAATGCTCTTACTATATTTTTATTTTTGATTAATATAATTAGTATAGTAAGTGGAGAGAGAATGTATTAATTTTTTAAATATAATAATGAGAGAATATATTAGTTTTATATATTCAAGTAATGAATAATTCATTAGATTCGGAAAACCACTTAAAAAATTTTCTATTTTAGGAAACCACTAGGTAATAGGATGTCAAAAAAAAAAAAAAAAAATTGTCTAACTTTTTGTTACTTAAAATAGGAAAATAATGTGATTTATGGAATATGATGCAAATGCTATCAATCAAATGGTCTACATAATTTTTGTTTAGTTCACTAACTAAAAATTTTGACTCTGACATTTACGTGATATGAGAATAAAAAATAAATAAAAATTCAATGCAGCTGATTATGGTCTGCCATGTGGATAGGAATTTCATCCCGTTCTAAGGGTCCAGTTTTTTGTCTAGTGATTTTTGAGGATAAAGTTCATTTTATCCCATATTTTTTGAAACTTGTTTTAATTTATTCAATATATATTTGTTTTTAATTTTTGCCATACCGTTTTAATTTCATGTCATTTTTGCCTCCTACTTTTAATTTACCATATATACTTTTAGTTTCTTTCTAATATACCCCAATATGTTTGGTTTCATTTCAATTTATCCCTATCATTTATAAATTTAACTTTAATTATAGATGTCATATTGAAATAATAGTCCGTCACTTATTTTTACAAAAAATAGTATGCAAGTGGATTAGTTAGTGGCAAATGATCCATTTAACGTATATTTTTAATTTATCATAAATTTTTAATGATATAGGTAAATTGATTAAATAATATATTTAAAAGATACGTTAAAAGGGATATATGGCATGTAAACGATCCATTTTCCCATTAAAATACTTTCCAAAAATTATATATGTTATTTCAATATCTAATTATATTATAAAAGGAAAATTTTATAATTATAGGGGTAAATTAAAATGGAAAAAAATATAGAGGTAAATTAGAAAGAGACTAAAATTATGAGGGATAAATCGAAAAGATACGAGGCAAATTGAAATGAGAATAAAACTATATGAGCCAAATTGAAAAAAATAAACGGATAGGGGCAAATTGAAACGAGCCCCAAATGATAGTGTAAAGTGAACTTTACCTTACTTTTTTTTAATTATTTTCACAAAATAATCAATACAATAAAATTAAATAATTTATAATAATTGCAGCAGTACCTGCAGAAAAGATTTTGAGATAAAAAAAAAATTATGATTTTTTCTTTTACTGTATTATATACACAATATTTTTTTTGTACAAAATTTATCCAAACAGATTTGGAAGGATTATGTAACTATCATTGCAAAATATTTAATTCCATCATAATAAACTTTTTGTGAAAGAAATGATCTACAAATATGGTGGATAGAATTTCATTCTTTGCCATTCAATCCAATTTGAGAAGTTCACACTTCAAACTAAGTCGTGTTAACTCACATAAGCGAATTAATAGTTCAATTCACATTCATTTCAAAATTTACAAAAAGTAACAAATACAATAGAAGAGAAATATTTGCTCTTTATTGATATTGAAGTGTTAAATATTTACAAATTGACTTGTTACAAACAGATTGTTTGCCTTTGAAGAATTACTTCGATAGGATGCTATCGATCTAACAAACTAAATCTAATGTTACTTTAGCTTACTTCTAGAATTACTCTAAATAATAAACAAAAATATTCTAATGTGATAGCTGTTTTGTTTACTATTCAAGTCTAGCTTTCAAATTTACAGAGAGACCATTGTTATAACTGCTTGTAACTGTTGTATTTTCATGTTGTCCTTTAGATCTTTATTAGATTTGATCTGACGATTGTGGTTAAAACAGTCTTAATTTTGCTGACACCATGACACATGTTCATACTTTAGTTAATTGCGGCATAGTATACAGTGGACACATTTTTGTTTTATAGTTTGTTGTAACTAAATATTTTAATTTGCCTTATAGGTAAATATGATGACATAATATTTTATTATATTATATCTTATAATTTAGAAATTAATTCATGATAAACCAATGAATCAAATTTCCAATTAATCTTTTTATCCCAAGTTAATATAAAGACCCCCCAATTAAATTAAATCGTAATATTTATTTAGGTTTTATTTTATTTAATTTAATAAATTCAATATTTATAAAAATATTTGATGTAAACACCTGCCATGAGTCATGACAACTGGTTTATAGCGGGTTTGTCTAAAAAATACTTAAATTATCTCAGCACAATGATTTAAAAATTTTGAATATTAAATAATGCATTTATCAAGTATCAGATCCAAATTTATTCGGAAATTGCACGAATGAAAATCGAATGAGCCACTCATATATTTCCATCGCGACAATCATACGAACCCCAAAGCGACTGAGATTTTTTGCTCTCTCATCTGATCCACAATTCATTACTATATTTTATAATTAGAGGGAATCAAATAATACTTTCTTTTTCTTCTTCTTATTGTTATTATACAAGGTGTTTCTTAATTTCATCTTTAATAAATAAAATAATAAAATAATTTTTAAGCAATTTATTAAAACAATAATATTTTCAACATAATCACTAAAATAAAATGAATCAATAATTACAATCTCATATTTTTATTTTTTTTAATAGCTTCCAGACCATGACTTCCGTTTTTCTCCCTTTAGTTATGATAAATAGGGGTAAAAATAAGTTGAGTTGAGACGAGTACTATTCTAATCGAGTATGTATCGATCAAATAATTTAGTATTCGACCTCAACTTAAATATTATTTTTGTACTCGAAAACAACGGGACCCAAATTCTCAATTAGGCTCCATAAATGCTCTATTTGCTAGTTTTCCATATTGATCATATTCCGTGTATAAGTATCCATATGACAAGTTTAAAATCCATTACAAAGTCTAAAAAAGTTTAAACCAAGTAACGAGTTTGGCATATAGCTGTAGACCTATCATGTCAAACAAGTAGCGCAATTGTAAAGGCAACACTCATGTAATAAATAAATAAATAAACTCTTTATTAAAAATAAATGGTACATTATTATTACAACAACACATGCTACATCTCTAAACAACACTACTATGTCACACAAAATATCATTTACAATTATCCAAATAGTAAAAGTTTTACAAACTACTAAATAGTTCATTCAACTTTCATATTATTAGATAATGTTAAAAGTATTATGCCTTTCAAATGCTAGAATCACTTGTGAACTTGTGATTGTATCTATATGGTATTATCGATACATCTTTGCTTCTTTACAGAATTCTTCTCACTTGGTACCAACTCTAGTATAGAGTCGCGAGGTGGGTAAAAGAGACGGTACGAGCATCACCTCGTTATGAGCTCTCGTTCTTTGGAATTAAACATGATCTGAGTTACCCGCACTCTCGGGCATAGGTCATATATATAGGAACACTGTATTGTTCCAGTAACAACTCGGCCATTCAATACCGTATGATCTTTTGAAATCGCTGCGCATTTGAAGCCACCCAAAACTGTAATTCTTTTAGATATTAAATTCTTATAATCAACAATATATCAAGAATTCCACCAGTTTTATATATAGTGATTGATTCGTTAAGACCTTTAACATGTTATGATTGCTTCATACATGTTCAGTTTTCCAAAGAGACAACCTTCATATATAGAAAACACAACACACAACAATTGTGTAATAATAAAATGCTTTTCCATGATTAATTATTTCAACGTGCATAAATTTCATAGCAATTTTCATATAAATTAATGCATGTCATTCAAAAATTATGCTTCTAAGAAGTCTTAAAAAAAAGTCTTGCAACAAAAATGACATGCCATTAGCCAAATTCGAGAAAGATATCTTAAGGTAATTTCTAAAACATAATTAGAATATTCAGTTCTAATGTCACCCTAAGTATCATGGTCGGAGTTTAATTGGATTAACTATCAAAACTTTTATAGCAAACACCAACAAGAGTACAAGGGAGGGGTTCAAGGCACCCACCTATATTTCTATTCCACCAGTACATTTTCGTTTGGTTGCATCTTTTAAACAAATTATCGGATTGTTTATAAATAAAAAATAAAATAAAGGTTTCTACCTTAAAACTTTTAGCTTATTTAAGTTTAATTTAAAAGTTGGGTAGTCAAACACTATCTAATTTTTAAGTAAAAAAATTTTGAAACTGAAGCTTCTAAGTTAGGTTGCGACCAAACAAGCCGCTAAAGTTTATTTCTATTTCTAGCTGTACCATATACCCCCTTTAAACTTTAAAACTGAAATAGTGATATAACATGTCTTTTAGTTCTTGAAGAACACTGTAACAAACTCTCTAACTTTTACGGAATTGAATGGTATTAGATACGGTGTGAATATTTTCTAAAATTTAATCGCAAAATTTAGAATAGAGTCATCCATAGAGTGACTGGTGTGGATTAATGCCCCGAGAGAGCTAACTGATTCTTATCTTCGTATATAAAGGCAACGCGCATTTTAGAAATAAGGTTTCGTCAAATTTTTATACTACCTAAATTATCTTTCATCTTTCTATTATTTACAGGCTAAAAATACATTTGTTACAATTTTTTAAGGTTTAAATTTGTCAATTAGGTGATCCCACTTATCCTTTTTTATCTCTTATTATCTAACTACCCTACTCACGTTCCCTTTCTTTCTCATTTAAACTGCCTCCTCTCTCTTATCAACTTTTTCACCCTCAGTTAATTCTCGCTTTTTGTTGATGTTTAGAAGCCCATCAAAGTATCTGATCTAGAATTTTTTTTTGTGTGTACAAATTTATATGCTGGATGAATAACAGGGTTAAATTCATTTAAAAATAATTGGAAAAAAAAAAAAAAAAAAATCGGTGGCTACTATGTATAATTACACTTATACTCAATAATGAATTCCTTTTTTCTTCCTTCATTTTCTCATTGTACGAGTTGGTGATACTTTCAAGGAAGATACAAGTGCAATTTTTTTGAGAAATTTATCAAAATAAGCATGTTTTTAAAACATTTTATCAAATCCAGCCTATTTTTAAATTATTTACCAAACACAATCTTTTTTTAAAATTTATAGTAGATAGTGGCATTTTCAGTTAACCCGTCATTGCAAACTTCAATTTTTAACTAACAGAAAGAAACAAAGGGAAATTTTTTAAAACTTTTTGTGTCGACTTATCACATTTTGTAAAATAGTTTTTGAAAGTTTAATAAATTGAATTTAAAGATATTTGTTTAAAAAATAGTATTAACAGAAATAAAAGAAATAATTGTTGTGATTACAGTTTTTTCCATGTTTTCTTTTGTTATGGAATTGGTGTTGCATCAGAGATTTTATTACAGGTTTAAAATTAATAGTGCCAAAATTTATATTGTAAAACGTGTCTTACACGCATCACGTATGTCACGGTGACGTTGTCTGGATGAAATTTTCTGTCAAAAATGCCATTCCCACTAGCGGGTTTGTTTAAAAATCTTTTTCCATTTTGCTTAGACGTTAGTTCTGTTAAGTAAAAACACCACTATGTGAGTTTTATAAAGGGATTGTGTTTGGTAAATAATTTAAAAACGGGTCAAATTTGATAAAATGTTTTGAAAACAAACTTATTTTGATAATTTTCTCCAAATTTTTCACATGACCAAGGCTGAAAATGAGGTAAACCAAAGCCTCTCTGCAACAATTAATCTTTTGTTTTATTCTTCTCCTGAACGAGTACATATTTAATTCGATCAATTTGTTCCACGTTTTTTGTGTGCTTTGCATGTACAAATAGTATGATTTTGTTTCTGTACTTTTTAATGCCGTGGAAGATGAATAGAATGATATTTATTTCTAAGAATTATAAGTGCTAAGGCAAATAATCTTTAGAACTTTTAGCTCCGAAATAGATTTAATGTGTATTTACATGATAAATATATAAATAAATAAATTAAGTAAAACACATATATATTAATTTAGCATTACTTTAGATACCCCTACAGAATTAAAACCTTTGGGTTAGTTAACTATGCAAGGTAAATTTTCTTAAAAGAAGAATAGCATAATAGAATTTCAAAATTAAGATCTCGATCCTATTCTAACTTTTACTCTTGTTGTTAATGGTATTCCATATGTATATTAAAAGTAAATAATAAAGAAAATTTGGTGGTTTTTTCATTTGCAATTTGTTATTCAGAGCATCAATGCTTTTCCAAATTAGCCATTTTGTTAGTATATATAATACGGATTGCATGGCTTCAATTACATATATAGTAGGTGCTCGGTAAAAAGATTTTATAGCCACAATTTAATTTCTGTCGTATTTTGTTGCCTCTATTTTTGTGAAGTAAATATGAGTTATCGCAGATGTAAATTTGGAAGCTTATGTCAAATTTCATTCATAATTTGCACAATAAATTTATTTTGAATAACTAAGATTTGAATTTCATTTTCTTAAACATATTAGTTAAGTTTTGCTCATAACTATTAAAGTCGACGAAATATTTGACAGAACGGAAAAACATCAAATTTGTGGCTCCAACGAGTTGAAATAGGTTTATCTTGGCCTGGGATTCTCTTCAAATTTCTAGCCAAAAGTGCTAATACGGTGAAGCGTATTAGGAAAATCACTTATCGAAGACGCAAAAATTATTACACATAATCAGATGGAACTGACAATTTCTCTTACAAAAGCTACAAAAATAGATTATTTTGATACTCAATCCTCAACGACATGCATTATGGTTTAATGTCCTACCAGATAAAAACAAACAATGATAATTAGACGATAGCTAACGAGTGAAAAGAATAATACGAATGCAAAAACTAATTTTACTTGCGAACAAGCCTCAATTATTAAGGTACCATTTACGCAAATCTCAGGGATGCTCCCAGTGACAGATACTAAATAAGCCAGTTAAAGACAAATATCACTGCAAACAACTCTTCCAAAAACTGAAAATTGTTCCGATTACAGAAGAAATAGAGTTCAGTACCTAAGAATCGATGATAAAACAGCCTCGTTTTCATGATAAGGTCGATGAAATTTCTAATATATATGGAAAGTCCATAAAGTTGTTTTCAAAATGGATCTTTTTCTGATATCTATGTAGTACTACAAATAAATATTATCCTTGTCTCTATAACTTAAATCATCACCATCTTTCCATCTTTTCAGGTGATTATTTTCTGAATCTATAGGCTATAGCTCATCTTTGTCAACATGATCATGCTGGCTTTTGAGATTTTTGTTGATGAGTGCTGCCAACTCCTTTAAGCTAGATTTAGTAGAAAGCTTCATCTGGATTATAATATGTATGTGAAAAAAAAAAGTTACATGCTTCATCTAGATAAAGTTCGATGTATATACATTTTCCCCACATAAATGAAAACTTCATCGTAAGAAAAAGCGTGACATAATGGTCGTAGAATTATTTATGGTAGTATATTGATAGATGACAATAAATAAGAATATGACAGTGACACCCTAGGAATGAAATATGATATTAAGATGTTTATGCAAATATCATATTCCCTAATGAATAATAGATAATCCATGTACTCACCGGATTAGATTTGTTGCCAGCTGGGTAGAACAGAAGGGTTGGATAGTCTTCTACCTGCACCCAAAACCACAACATTAAACAGGTGGACACCCATCATCAACAAATCTTTCACAAATCATAACCGGAAGACGAAAGTAAGCAAATGTTTTGGACTTTTTTGCCCGATGCATGAACTTTTTGAATTTGTTAGAAAGTCGCATTGGTTACAGCCACTCACCTCATCAGAATTAAGGTAATAATTTATGAAACTGATAGCATCTACACTTTAACATTGCACACGTTCATATAATTCTCAGTAAGTTCGGAAAACACTTGCCTGCAGATTTGGGTGTTCATTAGCTGAAGCATCCATCCTAGCAAATACTAGATCATCCAACCCTTTGAAATGCTTTGCTAATTTCTCTACATTCTTCGACATGGTCTCACAAGTCATGCACCATGGTGTGTGCACCTGTAATATGAATACAATATAGCAACAACACGAAGTGTTACAACACCACTGCATCAAAAATATAACAGACGGGGCATTACATGAAAATCGCTAGATTGATTTCTAATTAGAAAAATATGTTTCATGCCAAATTTGAAAAGAGAAGGAATAGAAATTTCTAATCCCTTCGAAGATGAATAATAAGAAGAGTAACTATATAAGTCACAGCCAAGTCATACAACCTCGAGGAAAATGTTCTTCGGATTGTTTAGGACCAAGTCACTGAATGTCTTTCCCACAACAGTCAGAATGCTAGCCTCTTTCTGCAAGTTTCACGGAGACAAAACTTAAAGTAAAGACAACAATACATAGTATGCGGAGTAACCAATTGTTAGCTAGTGCAATTTATTCTCCTCAAAACATACTCACATTATCAGGTACAGACTGAGACTTGTAGAATGGTGCTAAAGTACCATGCAGAAGTGCCAAGCAGAACTCCTTCAGAAGTCATGTCAACAAAAATTTTAGTAACAGTCCGTAAAATTTATTGGGGACCGAAAAATGGCTCATCAAACACAATGCATACCTCTATTTTGTTTGGGGTTGGATCAGACTCTAACAAATACTTTGAGCCGATTTTGTTATCAAATGCGGCTACCTGTAAGGCAACATACTAATTTGTTAAATAAGGGATGACTGAAAATAAAAATTCAAGTTTTAAATTGGCTCTAAAAGGAAACTTACAACAGTATCATCCAAATCCTCAAGCCCAAATATAGTCAGAAAAGGTTTTGCAAGATTTTCTTCTTTTATGTCTACGTAAAGAAACATTACCTGTAAACAGGAAGAGGAAAATTTAAGTTTATAATAAAGTAAAAAATTTAACCAGAAAAACAAATCAGCAGCAGATTATATAATCTAGTAACTCAACCTCCGACTTCATCTTTCTCGCAATATCTTGAAGAGATCCAAGGAGGTTTTTAAAGTCATCAGCATCTGCAAAGACATAAACCTGGCAGATGAAAAGTACATTATTTGGCTTCTCCTCTTAAATCAAGTCAAATAACGCTTAGCAGACCCTCAAGCGAAAGAAGTCACAAGTTATTATACAAAACACCAAAGCACCTCAAGAAATCTTGGAAAATAAAGCATTTCCAATTAGAGGCAGAAATTAGAATAAAACCAAAAAAAAAAAGAAAATTAACCTGAAGTTTGATTGGACTGGAATAAACTCTGACTGAATTTAGTTCTGTCACAGTAGTCACCAATGGAAACTTGTTAAAATCTACAAACCGCAATATCTTCTCCATTTCAAAATTGTCTTCTGCAAAACACAAGAAACCACTTGCTCAGTTAACTCGGACCCAATTCAGTGTCATAAAAAACTACAAATGTAATTTTGCAACAAAAAGTTATTACAAGAACTCCAGTTCAAATACAACTACAGCATAATTGCTACAAGGCAAAATTTATACATACCGAATGTAGTGTATCTCTCTGGCTCACTCTTAACAAGACCAAGGAAGCGAGTTTCAGGTTTAATATCTGGAAAGAGAACTCTGGCAATGTCGAAGTTGGTAGTTTCAACAAATTGCATTTCATTGTCAGCAGCCGCAGCTTTCACAAATTCTTCATACTCGGATCCCTTAAGATAAACCATAAACCAAATATTATAAAAGGAAAATAAAACTTCATTTATCTAACAAATGGTACTTCACAAATATACTTGTAATTTCAAAAGCATTGCAAATATGAAAAAATGATGGCATCTATGTAACAGAGTATGCTAAGAGTTTTCCAAAACAACATGATTCACAAACCTCAAACTTGTCAAACAGCCCAACAACAAACATAGAATGCTTCTCGAGAAACTCTTTTGTGCTTGCTTCTGAGTTGATTCTAATCACAGGCTCCCCCGTTTTCTTCCTCGTCCATATCACAATTTCTTCCCTAGTTGACAATAAACACATTGGAAAAAAAATAATTGAAAAAGTTAAACAAAAAGCAGCAGTCTGCAGTGATAGAACAACAATTGTAATAGTTAAGTCATTGAAGCTGAAACTAACATTAAACCCATAAAACAAAACCATCCGTAGTTCCTTCTCATCTCGGATCCTGGACTAATTCACAAAAATAAACCGTTGTTCCCACAAAAATAAATAAATATTCCCTCCGTTTCAAATTAACCGTTGTTCTAGGAAATTTTTTCTATTCCGTTTTCTTGTCTTTTTAGAAAACCAAAGTCGCATTAACTACTTTATTTCCAATTCGCCTCTATTAACTACTCCAGACGTCAACATTTTTTAGCATTCTGGCAAAGGGTAATATCATAAAGTATCATTTCTTTTTTGTATAATTGGGGCTATCTAATGGTATCCTCAATTCTTGTGCCTACACCTTAAACAACAGTCAGGAGTTAGGGGTTGTTTGGTTGTAGATTTTGAGCAAATAAGCCATTACAAAGATTACAAGTGATTGTTTGGTTGCAGCTTATAAGATACACGTTCTCAGCTTTTTTATTTAAAAGCTAGACAGAATTTGGCTGCCCAACTGAACTTATTTATTATTTTGTCATAAATAAACTGAAAATTTTAAATAGATACACGAAGGATGCAACCAAACGAAGTCAACAAGGTCAGCCTAAAAGTTGAGCAACATAA
>MKEJ01055894.1:0-11186 GCA_001753735.1 Embelia ribes
TATATATATATTGCATATACTTAGGTGTTAGAGTAGACGGGCGATAGGTGTATTGAGTATCGAGCGAACATCACATCGAGATACGAGTCAAAAACTTAATCTTATAAATGCTTTACGATTTCTTACACATTATTTTTAGCAGCTTTTGGGGGGTGGGGTAGTGTAAAGATAGTGTATGTGTAGAAATATAAATTATTGTGATATTTCAGTAACGTGTATTTTGTAGTAATGAGATCATTTGAATATTCGAGTTGAGTTCTTTATAGGCCAAAAGGTCGGGATGAGTGCAGTAGATCCCAATCGAGGTTGGCGCTCTTGTGCTACACTGAATACATCAAAGGTTGAGATGAGATTGAGTTGGAGTGAGCCACACTCGAACTGTAGATTCATTTGTTTACGTTTCATTCTACTTTTATATATGTGTTAGGTAGTACGGACCATTAGATAGACTTATGTTTCCCTTATGGCTACGGCCGACCCGACCTTGGCATTTATTTATTGTTAAGATTACGATAGTGTCACTTTCTTTCTTGCTATTATATTGAATAATTTATTATTTGGTATTTATAGCATACTAGTACCTGACTCATCTGTTTTGTCCATACATGTATACATGGGCACTTCAGATGATGGAGAGCCTAGCAGGAAATATCCATTTTCTGCACTGTATTCAGCTTCTATCGAGCATTTGGGTTTTGTCGCATGGTTCGCATTATTACTTTTGAGACAATTGTACATATAATGTATTTTAGTTGTTGGTACCGTATGTAATTATATTATGTTGTACTTCAGACAGTATTTTGTGGAGTATGTATGTAATTGTATCTATTATGTAGGCTAGTTAATTTATATAGAATAGATTGGAAGTGATATAAATATATGGAGATACTGTCCAAATTTTTCTAAGCAGGTATATATTTTGGGCTTTCGATGATGTACGGTTATCACTTTTGTAGTTTTAATGCATTATCAATTACATTAGTGGATTGATTAGTAGAGTATAATATCATTGGATCAGTTTAAGAGTACGTGTTGACTTTTCAATTAAAAAATAAAAATAAAAAATCTACCATTTAATTAAAATGTGTTTAAATTAAGTATTTTATTAAAGTTAATTAAAGGGTGTTACACGAAAACTGGCAAACTGGAAGTTGTTACGAAGGTCAAAATTGCGTAGCACCCAAAAAATGAGAAAGTGCTCAATTCTAATTCTCTATGGTTTGCCTTGGTTAGTCCCTCTTTTTATGATTAAATTCTTTTGTTTTTCAATTTTTCATTTTATGCCAACACTGGAAATATTTCGTCGCATATTGTAAATGTTACTAATTAATTTACCAGGATACTGAAAAGCCATTACTTACTGGTAACAATCCTCTTTACCTACTAAAAGTAAACACCTCAGTGACCAACACAATTTTGTCGTAAAATAAAAATTAGAAATAAAGTCACAGTCACAGTGACTAAATAATAGATTGCACTGTAATTCTCTAACAACTATTTTCTTTGTTAAGCTTCGGAAAAACCAGTAATGAACCGGTTTTTTTAAAAAGCCACTACTCTAGCAACAAAATCTTTACCAACCAAACATAAAGACGTTACTAACAACCGGAATTTTATCTAAAGTAAAAATTAAATAGAGTCGGATTATTCAAAGAGAGGAAACAACAAATTAATAGCTTGTCTTTTGAAAATAAACAAACTCACATTAGGAACTAACTATCCCATCGCATGCCCAGATTTTTCTTGCTTGAGGTATTATGTCTGAACAAAATATTATGTAAGAAACTCTTAGTCAAACTACATGCAAGTTGAGAAGGGGAGCAACTTTGGCACACGAGATGTTGCATGCATGGTTTATACAACAAGGTAAACTCGTGAACTGTTTTCTTTTTTTTTTTTTTTTTGGGTTGTTTCCATTAACAGCATTAAGCGATACTAATTGGGAAATTATGTTGCTGGCATATGGACATTTTCCTTTTTAATAAGTAATAATGATTTACTCTTGGAATTTATTAGGTTTGTATCACTTGGACCGTGAAGTGAATGAAGGGTTTAATGAACTTATACCCTTCTTATGGTTATTGGAGCAACCGTTAGCCGAACATCATGAATATGTTAGAAACCTGAGGCACATTTTATTAGACATCAATCTGGTGTTTATGGTTCAGGATTTAGAAAGGCAAAAGCAGCTTTTGAAAAGTTTGACAATGATCTAGAAGTTACAATAAGGGTTGTTTGTTCTTGTAAAAACTTTCCCTCTTATTCTTCTTGGTGTTGGTATTTTCAAACACTACAAATTTTAGTGCAGAAAGTTTAAATTTATATTGCCTATCCTACAAGAAATAGAATTTCGTTGATGGAACTTCTTGAATACAACACTTTGTCTCCGTTGGGCATCTCTTCTATGTGGAGGATAACGTTCTCGAGTAATCGAGGGGACTCAGATGCGTACTAAGACCTCATGTTTATTGGTATGAAATAAATAGAGTTCGTGATTGATAAAGGCTCAAAACGGGTCTGAAAAGGAGCTTTCTAAAATCTGGGCTATTTTTGATCCAAGTTGATGGTTCTGTTTATTAAATAGCTGGGGGTCATTTCTATAATTTCAGGAAATTACAAGGACAATTTTTTGGTAAATATAGGGGCTGAGACCCCTTAAATGCTCATCTTTAGCGCGGTTGAAAAGTGACTTACACCAGCTAGGGTTTGTTAGAAATTGAGAAAGTGATATAGAAAGATTTGTTGTCAATATATAGTATTTGAGCTGATTTAGGAAAAAATTTCACTGTTGCCAATTTAATTTGTGGATAAGATTATGGGATTCGATCTTTGTTTTTATTTTGATATAATGATTATTGTATTCTATTTTTTTTATTCTTGATTCCTCGTTTTATACAAGTAGATTGTATACCTAAATTGATTAAAGTTATTAATTTATGTGCAATTCCCCGGAAATTCTAAACACTCCAGGCACATCACTAACTAACCATCACAACTTTAATAGACAATTCTAAAATTAAAATAAACGAACTCCAATGCAATAAATCATAAACCACTAGGCCTTATTATCATGTTCTTAGCCTTACAACTTTATTCAAAACGACAAAATGAGATCCCGACTATTGGCCTACAGTGGTCTAAAAAGAAATATGGAGAGTACTACACGTAAAATAAACAATTAATAACACCCAAGTGATTTTTTACTCCTTCTTATACCGGATCACCATGATCTCCAGTACTTGCTTTTGTTTGGCATTTTATAAGAAATAAATGCAACTAAATAGGTACGAGTTAGAAAAGAATTCGATTCCATTGAAATAATGATATCAATGAGTAAGCAAACCAAAAACAAATAATCAGTAATATATTTTCCTACTCACATCCTAGTCCAAAAATATAATAAATGCCAAAATATTTCTAACCGAAACCATAAACTACACAAGGTATGTTGCTCATGTACATGTCCACTATAAGTATACAATCATTGTTCAACACCTATCTATCAACACTACCTATCAAACAACTTAGAATACCTATCCTTCCGAGACTTTATGCGCAAAAGCTTAATACAAAGTTCCTGAATAAGCACCTGGTCAAAAGAGTCCTCAATATGTCATGCCCTGAATTCCTCAAAATCCCGGGGGTGAGTGTTTTCCCTTATTAAAGATGAGGCATTTATTCGCACCTGTAGCTATAAGAGAAGATGTGTTATGAGAGTTACATCACTCCCCACTTGAGTAACGTCCAAGCGGGAATAAGATATACTATGATGTAAGCAGACTATTTTTGTGGCCAAAATGAATAAGACTATAACAAGATAAGTGGCAAAGTGTCTGATTTGTCAACAAGTAAAGTTTGAATATCAACGACTAGGCGGGCTCCTACAGTCACTAGAAGTGTTGACCTAGAAATGGGAGCACGTTACTATGGATTTCGTAATCGAACTACCAAAGACGAAACCGAATGGCAAAGTTGGCTTACTTTTTACCAATAAAAAGACAGATACCATATAAACAATTCCGTACCTATACGTACCGGAAATTGTGAAACTTCCCTGAAAATAATATCAGATCGAGACAGTCAATTCACTTCATAGTTCTAGAGCGGCCTACAGAAGGCCTTAGGAACAAAGGTAACAATAAGCATTGCATTCTACCTGCAAACCGACTGACAGTCTGAAAGAACTATTCAGACATTAGGGGATATGTTACAAGCTTGCATATAGGATTTTAGTGGCAATTGGGAGGATCATATTCCCCTAATCAAGTTTGCATATAACAACAACTAGCATTCCAATCTTGGAATAGTACCTTATGGGGCACTCTATGGACCACCGTGCCATTGTGTTAGATGGAAGTGGGGATAAGACCTTTCTAGGCCCATATTTTATAAGAAAGACAACTGAGAAAGTAAAGATAATAAAGCAACGAATGTGTTGGAGACAGTGCGAAGCCGGCAAAAGAGTTATACTGATAAACGATGATGGCCTTTGGAGTTTGTTGATGGAAACCTTGAATTTTTTAATCTGCAGCCAAGGAAGGGCGTTAAACGATTTGGAGCAACTGGAAAGTCGTCACCTATATATATCTGACCTTTTCATATTCTTGAATGTATAGGACCAGTGGCCTATCGATTGGCCCTACCACTTCAACTTGCAAGTGTTCATCCTATATTTCACATTTCCATATTACGGAAGTATGTCCTTGATCCAACACAGATAATCGATTACTCAGATTTAACGATAAAACCAGATGGTTCCTTAGAAGTACGACCAATATGAATATTGGATCAAGAAGAATATGTATTAATAAGAAGAGCAATTATGTTAGTAAAGGTTTTGTGGAACAGTAGTGAAGTTGAAGAAATGACATGGAAATGAGAAGCTGAGATAAATCGAAGTATCCTGAATTTTTCCAATGACCAATGTATCCTTCCAAATTGATGATGGAAAATTTTGAGGACGAAATTTGTTTAACGGGTGTAGAGCTGTAACACCCTGAATTTTTCTATAATTTGCTCAAACAATCAACATATATGTGTTAACATTGGACTATTTACACTAGTCAACTAATATGCTGAATTAGTCAACTGATTCAAGCAGTGATAGTTTTTAAAAATTGGACAAGTGTCCACCTAGGAACATGTATCCATTTGTCAAAGCACCCCAAAGGGTGATAATACCCCAGAACATTATGGTTAAATCTATACATACATACACATACTCACATTTGAGAGAAGAAAAAGAGAGAGATAGTGAAAAACCTAGAATAATCTCAAGATTTTGTCGAATTTAAGTTCGTAAATGCATCTTTTAAAACTTGTAAAAAACGTTTACAACACTTTGGTATGAATCTCAATAGGTAAGCCTCTGACTTCTTGGGTTTGTCATGAAATTTTGGAAGAAATCATGACTTATAAGCTTAAAATAACTCGATTTTGAGATAATAACGATGTTTTCGTGAAAGGAAATCATGTTTTATTGAAATTTTGGCAATGTCCTTGAACTAAATAATGTTTTTGAAAGCCTTTGATGAGAAAATTGTGAGATTTGAACCAAACTAAGCTAGAAAACAACTTGTTTTTAACTGGAATAGGGCAATCGGTTGACTGATTGCTTCAGGTTATAAATTGAACTGCATATGTGATTTTCCAGCTTTAAACCCCATATTGAGGCTCGAGGATGTGGAATTAGGTGGAACCAAAAATAAATTTAAAGTTTATATAATCATGATAAAACTTGCAGGTATGGGTTAATTGTGAATAATACACCCTATGATGATTAATGTATATTATGCACATGTTATTGTGTGCTAACGTGCAAATTGGTGTGATGTATGGATGTGGTATGGCATATAAAATCTCTGTAGCCTATGTGCAAATAAGCATTCGTATGTCATTTAATATATTGCCATATGTAAGTTTACATAAATAATGAGATATATGGCATATTAATATGTGTGTGAGTTAGTAATATTTTTTGGGAAACGTGAGTTGGCGATTTGAAAATATGTGATGTTTTAAGAAATATGGCATTTTTGTGAAAACAAATTTCGGGCTTAGTGGACCATTTTTAGAAAACTAAAAATTTGGTATACTTGGCACATTGTACTGGAGCGGGGGACAGACTCTCGTTTAAGTGCCACATGAGTCTTTCGCGAGACTCGTGGAAGGGCACCCATTTTTAAATATTTATACATAAAGTCTGGCGGTATGTGTTTCCGAGTTGACGTTAAATATTTTCCAATGTAATATTACACCCGAGATATAAGTGGCTTAAGTATATGTGATAAGATGTATGAGATTATGTGTCGTTGTGTGTGTATCCTTTATATACTTTAATTAATGTAAGGAATATTGTTCGTCAACTTATCCTGTCTGCTTGTTGTTATCAACCGGCATGTAAGGGAAATGAAATTACAAACGCATAAGGAGTCAAAAGGAAATGACAGGTGGAGCAACTCCCCGTCGGAACTTTAGTTGCATTCAACTAATTGTCAATAGTGTAATGGTACTTTGACGACATATTTTACGTAAATTGACGAGCCTCTTTTCAACAGTTTCTGAAATTGAAAGGCTCATCTTTTGTAAAACACAACTTATGTAATGTATAAGTTTTGTGGCTTAAGCTCTTTCATTTGCATTACGCATTATAAGGTTAGTGTTGTGGATAGCTTTGGGCTTCGGCCTCAAGTTAAATAAACTATTATTTTCTTAAAAATCTCACGTACAGGGGGTATTTGGTTTCCAGAGGCGTGACATTGTAGTAGATATGCGTACGTTGAGGGGGATATATGGGAAGATTAAGAAGGATATGATTAAAAATAAATAGATTTGAGCTAGATTAGGAGTGACACCAATTGAAGATAAGATGAGAGAAAGTCGTTTGAGATTGTTTAGATATATAAAAAGGAAACCAGTGAATACACCGGTTAACATATTGAAGTGGGAACGGACAGGAAAGACAGAGGTAAGCCTCTAACTACATAGATACAAATGTTACAAAATGACATATGTATCATGATGTTGGACAAGTAAATAGCTTTCAATCGGAATGAGTGGTGTTGAAAATTTCATATTGAAGTGATACATTATTTGGTTCTATTTAGTCAATCTCAATTTATTGAGACTTTTAAGACTTGGATGATAAGGATAATGAAGACGACTTGTAATAACGCCAAATAAATATAGGGTCTTTTCAATACAATGCATGCTTATGACCATAAAGAATAACTTTTAGAAATATATATCTAATGTTATAATAAATATTTTGTTAAGATTCGCAGCCTCTATAATTCTGTTAAAAATTGAAGTCCCAAGCAACAACCTAAGTTGCCCAGGGCCTTAACCGACGTGGTTATATACAAACTAGAGTTTTTTCCATGTTATAATTTAGGGTTTGTTTGGTGACAGCTTAAAAGCTCAGCTTATCAATTTTTCTATTTAAAATTTAAATAGTATTTGGTTTTTTAATTTTTAAGTTAAACTTATTTCTTATTTTGGTCTAAATAAGTTATAAGTTTTAAACTTAATACATCCAATGTTTTTCTCAAATAGAAATAACCTGACTTATTTATTTAAAAACTACAACCAAACAAACACTTATAAAAGGCTCCCTTTTGTTAAGGATGAAAAGGCGATTCCCCAATAAAGCATGGGTTTTCCAGGTAGTATGGCATGCCAGAATCAAAAACGGTAAAAGCAAGTTAGAAACCTTACGATTTGGTGCACAAAACTATTTTCTAATATTAATACAAAAATCATGAATGATACAAAAATGCATGCCCCCAACTATTAATCATGATTCGTGTATCTTAAACTTGTCTATATAAAGTTTTAACTTAATTATTTCCTCATGCTTTCTTACAAAATGTCATACTTCTATGCTCCTTTACCCTCTCCACATTCCTCACAACAATCTAATCATTCCGAATGGATAACTATAGCAATAGTTGTAATTGTGATTGTTGTGATTATGATATTGATTCGAAGTTGTTGTGAAGACAAGTCCCAACAAGAAAATACTAATTCGTCAAGTAACAACGATACACGATCGCCACAAGAGCCAGATCAACCACAATCACCACCTCATCCTGTAGCTCAAGAATGTATAATCTGTATGGATTGTCCTACACCATTGCCACCTCAGTCCCCACCACGGGGTTTCGTGGTTGGGGTTGGGGAGATGGCACAATCTTTACTTTGGGGGGCTAGTCGCATCGGAAATGAATTTCTACACCATGTGAGTTTCTTTCTTTTTTCTTTTTTCTTTTTTCATTTTTTAGGGTCAAAATTAACATTTAAGTTACTTAATTTAGAAAAGAAAGTAAGGAATATTGATATTTCTTTGAAATTACGTTGAGTGTTTTTAAATTAGAATTCTCTCCACCTATAAGTATGCATATAACAATGTCAGTTATTTGCTGAAAGTGTGATACAATGGGGTCCTATTGTTTTCCTATTAAGTCTAGTGGAATAAGTTTCTTCACTTTGTATCAAATGTGTACGTATAAGTTATTAGTTCTGTATAGATATTATTTGCAACAATATTTGTTTTTACCCTTATACATGTAGAATATTTGATGTCACCATTTTTTTTTCGACAGCATCCAGAAGAACGATAAGCAATATCTTTCGGGAGAGTCGGGCGGCATCAGGATAATGTTGTTCAGGATCTTTGTTTGACAAATATTGTATTTTTAGAGATTGACAAACTGTAGTTAACGCAACTTTATTCTTTTTACTTTTGAATAGATCACAAATTTTAGTAGGATTAAAAATTACGGCATTAATTAGCAAAAATCATGCATATAAAAATGTTCTTTTCCCTTACAAGCTTTATAATTACTAAATTCTTTAAATGAAAATTACTATAAAGAAAAATGTTGGTGAATCCAATATTTTGGTTGATAGGTTAATGCAGTGTATCGCTAGAGGCTGCATTATTAAACCAAGATACAAAATAAAGATTTTCTTAATTGCTTATTAATGTCAATTCCTCCCCAATATGTAGTTGCACCAAAAGCATGCAATGGTAATAAATATTATACTTTATTGCACATGTTAAGGTTAATGATTTTTATTTCATTTAGAATGCATTGATTATTGGTTCGATCAATCTATCTTAGTGTACTTTATTGCACATGTTATAGTGAGTAGGCATATAAAATTAACAATGAGAAACTATTATTTCCCTTAAAGAAATGAATTTATATAATATTTTGGGTAAATTTCAATTTATCCACTCATCTACCATCTAGTTTCAAAACACCCCCTCATCTACCATATATTTGGCTTCCCCCCTCTTATTTACTATAATATCCAAACTGCTCTTTTTCCTAATAAATTACCAATAATGCCCTTTTGAAAAAGTAAAATCTATCTTATTCATATGAGATTACATTCTCTCTTTGCATATTCTTCATTCTTCATTTTAATTCGAATTAACAAAGAAATCAGCCTAAATATACGTATCCAAAGCTTGTAGAGTTTAAGTCAGTTGCGATTTATTTGAAAAACTATAACATCAAATATAAGAACAAAATTGATAAGAAATTTAGAAAATTTTTGTTTACAAAGATTGGGATGAATACAATATAAAAGTTAGTTTTCATTTATTATTTTTATTAAATTTTATATTGTATTTTACCCAATTCCATCACAATCTTTGTAAACAAAAATTGCCTAAATTTCTTAACAATTTTGTTCTTGAATTTATATTATAATTTTTTTATATAACTGCAATTGATTTGAATTGTGTAAGTTTTAGGCACGTATATATAAATTAATTCATCTGGTAATTAAAAAATTGAAGAAGAGGGAATATATATATATACACACACATAGAGAGAGAGAGAGTGTGAGAGAGAGAGAGGGAGGGAGACTAGCAGTGAGATAGAGTTCATTTAATCAGACGGGCATAATTGGCAATTTATTAGGAAAAAGGGCAATTTCGATATTATAGTAAAAGAAAGCGGAGTAAAGTGAAACATATGGCAGATGAGGGGGTGTTCTAAAACTTGATGGTAGATGAGGGGGATAAATTGAAATTTACCCTAATATTTTTGTACATTATTTATGATGTTAATTATGTAATACATGGCTTGTAAACGAAAATGGTGATACTAATTAAGTTCACTTTCGGTAGAGAGCTTATCTTAGCGTGATCTTTGTTATATTTGTAAATAAGCGAAATAGAGCTTAATTTTCAGATTCATACGAAGGAATGGTACTTGAAAAGTATAAACATTTGCTTCGCTTCGTAATATATACAATAAAATGTTCATAATTTAAATGTGGAATTTGCAGGTTTAGTCTTGAAGTATGCAATTAATACATTCATTAGCTATTAACCATTCCGAAAACAAATTCAGGAAAGTTAGGTTGTTTAACAGGCTCTTGACATAGATTTCTATTTGCGAAAACAAAAATTGGATGAAAAATAACAATGCTACTGGTCATTTTCAAATTGTTGCAATATACTTCGATTTTCTTGGAATTGACTACTAGGTACTATTAAAAATTGTATTGATCATATTTGTCAATTTCCATTCATAATTTCAAATTATTTCAAACTCTACGGTTACCTGAGAACCAACCAACCTACGCTCCTAAGAAAAGTGAAAACAATTCAAAATGGTTTGATTTTTAAATTTGGTTCACCATGCTGATTGATTTAAATTGAAATCAAGATTAAAATCATGTGAGCAATTTTTGGGTGGAGTTTTTTAATAACTTTTAGCCAGGGCCGATATTGAAATTTGAAACATCCTGTATAAAATTGAAAAAAGCGTCTCATTTTCATTTATTTGACTAACACGTATAATTTTCAAATAATCTCATATAAAAGTATTGATAACTAATAAATTAGGATTTTAAAAACCAACTATAGAATGAAGCCCATAATTAAGAGCTCATTGCACTTTTTTTTATAAACACATTGCACATATTTTATTTTATTTTATAAATTTTAAGTATTTAAACTAAAATTATTTTTTATAAAATATTAAAATATAATAATTTACCTATTTTAAATATAATTTATAATTTTTTTATAATTTAATTTTAGACTCTTTAACATTAAAAAAATTTCAAAAATTACCAATAAATATGTCCTTATAATTATTAGGTTTTGTGCAATCGCACCTATCGCACGCAGTCAGATTTGCCTTTGAACCCACATGATGGCA